>PVIA01008113.1:60437-75605 GCA_004024845.1 Tonatia bakeri
GAGGGGGAGGGGCGGGGGGAGGGAGGAGGTCCGGTGAATGAACAGGGAAACTTCCCCGAAATGAAAGAACAAATCTGGCAGCAAAGAACCCGCTGGGCTCCAGGAAATTTGGGCTAAATGCTCCACGCCAACGCAGCTTACTTTTGCTTTTTAATTTCAAGGATCAAGAAGAAATACTTCAGGCGTCTAGGCAGGGAAACGGTCACCTACAAGGGAAGGAAAAGATGAGTTGACCTCGGGCTTCTTCTAAGAGCGCCCCTGGCCACAGGACAGTGGGAAACGCAGCACTCGGAGAAAGGGAAGGCAGCAGGGGAGAGCCAGACCGGCCAAGTCTGTTCCCGAGCCGAAAGGCACAGGGTGCGAGTCTCCAAAACGAAAACCGAAGGGAAAGCGCACCCCCGAGCCTTCCTTAAGGAAGTTACTAGACACTGAAAGCAGCCAACCCGAGAATAAACCAAACAAAGAACTCGAAAGGGGAGAAAGTGTCGACAGTAAGTGTGTTGGTGACGCCATGTACTGGGAAGTCCTGTAACGGGGCGCAGTGCGAGCGCCAGGAACTCTGAGAAGGAGGGGCACACAGCAACAAACTGTGCGGGGGCGGGAGGGGCGGCAGGACGCCCAGCGCAGAGCAGCCCTGCTGTCTGTAAAGAACACCTTCAACGCCCCCCCGCCCCCCCAATTTGTCCATGTCCTCACGGCATTCTCTACTGCTCTTCTCCCCTCCAACTCCCTTTGGGGACCCAGCGACTCCTGAGCTGATGGAACATTTATCCAAGGTTCAGACGTGACTTCGGTTTCACTTGAGGACAGTGCTGTGGGCGAGGACGAGGGCTGAAACGCGGCTCCAGGGTCGCCTCGGGCAAGTCCTTAAACCTCTTCGTGCCTCAGTTTCCCCAGCTGGGAGCGAGGACGATAACAGTTGCTGGCGAGGCTGAACAGGGGACCCCTGGCAGCTAGGCAGCCCCCCAACATTTAAACTCGACATGCCTTATTTGTAAAGGAAAAAAAGCACGATCCTCTTCTCATAAAGTTGCCTCTCCCTGCGTATCCACTCGCCCACCCACTGCGGCGGCCGTCCTTCCATGGCGAGAACAGAGCCAGGCCCAGGATTCTGTTCTCCGAGTGCCGCCTTGGATTATTGCTGGGTAGTAAGTTTTAAGCATTTTTTATTCCTCTAGTACGTGCATTTTTTATTCCTCTAGTACGTGCATTTTTTATTCCTCTCCTCGTTATACTTTTCAGAGCTGCTCACACTTTTTGTAACAGCCATGTGTTTTGTAACGCTCAGGTTTTCGTGAAAACAACAAACTCACGAAGGACAGTTTTACCGACTGACCGAGTGTCCGGAAGGGCTCCCTTCTCCCACGCCCGACCAACGCCGGCTGCTCTTCCTTTTCTCACTGACGATTTTCTACTGGAAGTTTTAGATGAATGGTTTGTGGAGGTTCTGCGTATGTTAGGAGCAGTTATCATTTACCTGTCGTTTCTTAGCCACGTTTATCCTTTGTTTATGCAGAGTTTTGCTGTAGAAAGCTTTTTCATTTCAATGTAGTCTAATTTATCGATCTCTTTCTTAATGGCTTTTGGGCTGTACTTCATGTTTAAAAATCTAAACATCGAGATTAAAAATTTCTCACCCACATTAGTTATTTCTAAATGTAAACAGTGGCTGCACACAGGACTTACTCTGGTGTGAAGAGCGGAAGTTTCAGCCCCCCCCAGGGGGCTGGCTGGCCAGCCGTCCCAACAGGGAGCGACCGCCCCTGCCCAGCCCGCCAGGCCTCCGGCATCAGCCACACCCGCCGTGAGACCGGCCTGTTACCCAGCCACTGCTCTCGTCAAGTCCGAGACCGTGACCGTGACCGTGACCGTGACCGTGCTGGTGGCAGGCTGTCTTCATTACTGTACCTCTACAGCGTTTTACATGCGATAGGACAAGTCCTCTATTACGACTTTTAGAAAGAATATGTGTGTGTGTGTGTGTGTGTGAGTGTATGTATGTACGTGCATGCACACACACGCACACACATCTCTCATCTAGATGTCGGAGATCAGGCATTAATAATGAATCTTCCAATCCAAGAACTAGAAAAGGCCTCTATGTTTATTCACGTTTTTCTTTATTCTCTCAGTAAAGTTGTGTCATGTTTCTAAATGGCTTAAGTATTTCTTGTAAGCGTTAGTGTGTGGGCGGCACAGAGGACGCCCTTAACCAATGCCACATCCCTGCAGTCAATGGGGGCGGTGGACTCAGGGGCAGGAGTGGAGCCAGGGGCTGGGGGTGGAGCCAGGGCCGGGGGTGGAGTCAGGGGCAGGGGATGGAGTCAGGAGTGGGGTGGAGTCAGGGGTGGGTGGAGTCAAAGGTGGGGGTGGAGTCAGGGGCAGTGGGTGGAGTCAGGGGCAGTGGGTGGAGTCAGGGGGCGGGCCCAAAGCTAATTTCAGAAACAACGTCCTGTCTGATGGTCCAGTCCACAACTGCGGATCTCCCTGCCAGCGTGCTCGGCGACCCTGGGAGCAAGGAAAGGCTCTTACCTCTTGGCAAAAGGTCCTCCCAATTTCATCTAAGGAGCAGTCTTCCCAGGTACTTTCAGACAAATCTGAACTGAAGAGGTCCCTTCTGGAATTTTTGACTTGTTGATTCTCCCATGAGATCTCTATCAAAACAAAAGAGCTTTAGTCTGTCGATATAGTCAAAGGTACATTTAAATGCTAAAAGTTTCCTTTTCCTCATAACTTGACTGGTAGAAGTTGAGACCCAAATAAACCAAAACCACGATGAACTATGTAATAAATGGTGTTGAAGTAGCTGGATGAACGTGTTAGAAGAAAAAATAAAATTAATCTCCTTGCTGTCTTGTTCTTGAATAAAAGTTGGAGTGAAATGTACACCAAGTAGAATAATAAAACTGTAACAGCAGAAAATGAAGATGAATACTACATAATACACAATGGTGGAGTGAGAGGGCCTTTCTAACTAACACTTCAGAGCCAGAAATCCTTGAAATAATGACTAGGTCTGACAATATATTTGTTTTTGTTTGGTTAAACACACACACACACAACAATGAAAGAAAAATGAGTGGGAAAAACTACTGTTAATGCACACGAGAAATACAGGTAAATTTCCATAACACAGGAGTAGCTCTTACAAGTCAGTAAGATAAATACACTCCGTAGAGCAATAGACCAAGGTTATAAACAGGTAATTCACATAAAAAGGACTAAAAAGAAATCCAACAAATGTATGAGAAACTGCTCAAAGTCACTAGTAATTTTTAAAGTCTAATTAAAACAAGTTAACATTTTTTCCCACTTGCCAAGTCAGCAGGGGCTAAAGGGAATGGTAAAGGCCCAGGTGGCTGGAGCTTGTGTAGAGAAAACCCAGGGCTAAATGCTCTCAAGTCCCCTCCTGGGACTGGATAGCGAAGGGCTGAGAGGGTCGGCCACTCAGCAGACTCCTGCCGGGAAGCGTGCTCTCTGCACTGTTTACAAGAGGGAAGAAACTGACACAATTTCGGGGCTGGAGTCAGGGGTGGGTGACTAGAGAAAGGGTTGGCTTTATAAACCATGGCTCGTCCAGTCTATGAAATACTACCCAGATATTTTAAACAGAGGTGCCTGCCTCAATTAATGGGTGTGGACATTTTTCTTTGATATATAGTGTTTCAGGATCGAAAGGAAAAAATGACTAGCATAATTTAATTCTCCTTTTAACACTTATTTTGTGTATCTGCCTATGCATCCATGCACCCAGCCATTCCTCCGTCTGTCCGTCGGTCCATCCACGTACCCCTGCATCAGAAACGAAATCTGGGAGGACAATACACCAAGACGATCACAGTGCTGGGGTTCAGGGGGAGGTTACAGGGGACTGTTATTTTGTGTCCATGTGTTTTCTGGCTTTTTTTTTTTTTTGCAACAAGCGTGTATTATTTTTATGATAAAAGATAATGAAATAAATCTAAAATATAGGCATTCCTTCCTCAAAGCTGACTGCAAAGAATCACAAATGGTTTCCCAGATTTATTTCCTAACATGTCTGCAAATAAGCTTCACTCAAATTAAGCACACTTGTAACTACTCAGCTGCAGTTAACAAACTGCCAGGCATCTGGAACTCGAAGGAAGGAAGGAAGGAAGGAAGGAAGGAAGGAAGGAAGGAAGGAAGGAAGGAAGGAAGGAAGGAAGGAAGGAAGGAAGGAAGGGAGGGAGGGAGGGAGGGAGGGAGGAAGGAAGGGAGGAAGGAAGGGAGGGAGGGGTGGGGGGTGGAAGGGAGAGGCAAGGCCTCCAAGCAGTGGACTGTGGCAACACAATAAAATACAAAGCGAGCCAGTCCTTCAGAACTCGACCTGGGATGCTGGGGCCTGGGCAGGCCGAGCACTGGGACGTGGGCACTCAGGCCAGTGGGCACAGTCTCACCGAGAGACGAGGAAGCCACGCCCAAACCAGCTCCGCCCTGGCCACGCACTTGCTGCCACTGTGTCCTACACTCCCTCCACTCTGGCGGCACTGGTGCACTGACGGACGCTCACAGGGACGCACACAGCACATCTAAAGAAACCCAAGGGACTCCGGAACCACTGAGCCGGGCTCCAGTGGGGTGAGGGGCTATCAAGGCCAGAGAGACCTGCCCTCGGGAGCCGCCTCCAGGCACTGAGTGGCCGCAGCAGCTACAGTCCTCTGGCTGCAGACCCGACCACACCTCATCCATTACCCCAGGTTTCAGTGAAGCTTCACCATTCCTGCCACCTCCCCATAGTCCCCACATTTCCTCTGAAGGAGTCTCGCTGATTTTGCAATGGGGTGCAGAGCAGGGGTCCCCTGAAACCCCCCCTAAACCTGGATTGGGGGAAGGAGAAAGTGAAAGATATGGTGGTTAAGATACTATGCATAACAATGGCAAGCTGATAGCTGTGTTGCTGCCCCCAGCAAAAGGTGTTTGTGACTCTCAGAGAGAATAGTGACTCGAGAGATCACCAGGGGAGATGGATGCCCACCCCGGATGTCCTGTGCATCATGGGTAACTCTTGTCCTAACTAAAGATGGCAGCTGAAAGAAGGCAAAAGATACGGGGGAACTGGCAAAAGCAGCACATCATAGGAGGGGCTGGCTATGAGGTCATGTAGGAAGGTCCAGGACGCACATTTAAAAGAAAGGTGGGCTGGAAGAGAAGGGGATTCCGCCACGTGACCTGGGACAGGGAGGAGGAAGACGCTGTGCCGCCTGTAGCGAGGCAGCAGCCCTGAGGGCTGGGGGGCAGGGTGTAAGAGAGAGCTCCTGGAGGTGTGCGGGGACCACTGGACCAAGCACGGGTTTGGGGTAGATGTCCGGCACTGAACTAAACTGTGACCGGGAAGGCTGAATGCGGGGTCCCACTTCTCCGAGGTCATCCGGGGAAGCCACCCCCTCGGAATGTGTGCCTCCCTGGACTCCACCCTGACCCAGCGTAACAGAGCACAAGTTTCCTGGACCACCGCACCGAGGCCAAGGACAGCGCACCCCAGAGGCTGGAGGCGGGAGCTGCTGTGAGAGGACAGTGACCCCGAACCCCACAAGCACACATTCCAGAGGGCATGGAGCCCTGTTTGTGGAGCCGGCTTAGGAACAGACAAGGACACGGGGAACTTCTGGGCGTGGTTGTGGCTCACAGCCCGGTGGCAAGCAGGGGAAGTGCTGGGTCTCATGGGAGAGCAGGCTCTGAGCAGGAGCGCTCCCGGCCCCCTCGCCTGAGGCTGGAATCCTGCAAACAGCCTGTTTCCCTCAACACTGAGTGCTGGTCACACATCAAGGGGCCACGTGGATGAGGCCCAGTTCGGCCGGTTACAGTTTGGAATTGGGTAGAGAGACATGTGCCTCCTCACACAACTACGTCAAAATTACAACTAAAACACAGAACAACCACCACTCAGAACTGTCAGAAGTCAGACTGAACGGAAGTCTGACCACCATGGAATTAAAGAGACCACATCCGTCCAGACTGGTAGGAGGGGTGCAGGCACGGAATGGGCCGGTCCCTCATCCACATGTGGTGGATAAAAATTTGGGAGGTATACCTTGGGAGCGAGGGGTCCCAGCCCCACCCAGGCCCCTCAGCTCAGGGCTCCAGTGCCAGGAACATAAATCCCTAAAATTTCTGGCTGCAAAAAACAGCAGTGAAGGAGTCAGTGGAAGAAAATTCTGGAGCCCCAAGCAGTTCCTCTTAAAGAACCCACACGTGGACTCACCTGCTCAGACTCACTCCCTCTGAGCGCCAGCACCGGGGGAGCAGCGTGAAAGGCCAGTGGCACACAGAGAGGAACTGAAGTATCTGGCACTGAGGCGAACAGAGGCCATTGTCCCTTTTCTAAACCCTCCCCTCACAGAGCCAGCAAGCTGGTACCATGTCTGAGACTCCATCCACCTGGCTAACACTGTGTGACCCACCTAGGAGATTCCCAGAGACTCTGCCCCACCCAACTTACAGGTCCGCCCAAGCTGCTTTTCCATGTGAATGGCTGGTCTTGGTTCATGCTTCACAGCTTCCTAAATCCTATCAAACAAGTAACAGTTGGCTTCAATGAGCCCCAGGCCTGGCAGTAGCAGCAGCCAGCTTAAATTCACAGCTTGGCTTTGTCTGGGAATCTCCAAGCCCAGCACAAGTAGCAGCCACCTCAGATCACTTTATAGTTTAGGCAGAGTGCCTAAAGTGGGGGCTGACCTTGGCCTACTGAAAGAAGGTAAAAGATATGGGGGAGCTGAGGAAACCCCAGAGCCTGCACACCCAGTGGACCGCTACAGACCAGGTCAGAGCACCACCACCCTGCCCCTGCACAGCTGATCCTTCATGAAGCGCCGAGGCTGATGGAAAGTGGTTACAGCCGGTCCTTGCAGCTGTGCCTGGGTGTCTGGGTGCAGCTGTGTCTGGGTAAATCCCTCCTAATGGTCTGCTAACAGCAACCAAAGCTCAACCACCAGAGGAGGGTGAACTCAGCCCACCTGAAGGGTGCACCTTGAGTACCCTGCTTGGATGATACGGGAAGCTGTGCCACTGGACCCTACAGGACATCGACAACATTAAGCCACACAACCAAGATATGGAGTCAAACAGCTCTACCTGACACACAGAGACAAACATAGGGAGGCTGCCAAAACAAGGAGACAAAGAAACATGGCCCAAATGAAAGAACAGATCAAAACTCCAGAAAAAGAGTTACATGAAATGGAGATAAGCAATCTATCGGATGCAGAGTTCAAAACACTGGTTACAAGGATGTTCAAGGAACTCAGTGAGGACCTCAGCAGCATAAAAAAGATCTAGTCAGAAATGAAGAATACACTAATTGAAATAAAGAACAATTTGCAGGGAAACAACAGTACAGTGGATGACGCTGATATTCAAATCAATGATATGGAACCCAAGGAAGCAAAAAACAACCAATCAGAACAAGAAGAAGAAGAAAGACTCCAAAAAACTGAGGACAGTATAAGCAGCTTCCAGGACAACTTCAAGAGGCCCAACATCCACGTCCTAGGGGTGCCAGAAGGAGAAGAGAAAGAGCAAAAAATGGAAATCTATTTGAAAACATGGTGAAAGAAAACCTCTCTAATTTGGTGAAGGAAATAGACATGCAAGTCCAGGATACACAGAGGGTCCCAAACAAGATGGATGCAAAGAGGCCCAACCCAAGACACATCATAATCAAAATACCGGAGGTTAAAGTTAAAGAGAGAATCTTAAAAGCAGCAAGAGAAAAGCATTTAGTTACCTACAGGGGAGTCCCTATAAGACTTTCAGCTGGGTTCTCAAAAGAAACTCTGCAAGCAAGAAAGGACTAGCAAGAAATATTCAAAGTCATGAAAAGTGGGGACCTACAACCAAGATTACTCTACCCAGCAAATCTTTCATGTAGAATCGAAGGTCAAATAAAGAGCTTCCAGTCAAGAAAAAAACTAAAGGAGCTCATCATCAGCAAACCATTATTATACGAAATGTTAAATAAATTTGTTTAACGAAAAGGAGATCAAAACTATGAACAATAAATTAGTAATACATACATATCTATCAACGATTGAATCTAAAAAGCAAACAAGAAGAACAGACAGAATCATGGATGCGGAGAGTGTTCTGATGGTTTCCAGATGAAGGGGGGTCTGGGGGAGATGGGGGAAGGGGTGAGGGCAGTCAGAAGTCCACACCGACAGTCACGGAACAGCCGTGGGATGTAGAGTACGGCACAGGACATGGGGCAGCCCGAGAACTCACACTCATGCCCCACGGACATGAGCAATGGCGGGGGCTGCCCGAGGGGGGGGGTGCCAGATGGAAGAGGGCATAGGGAGAAAAATCAGGACAATTGGAGTAGCATAATCAGTAAAATACAATAAAAAATAGAAGTTGTGGCAACGTACGGTGCTTACAGTGTCTGTAAAAGTAGGATAAATGACAGGAATACAACAAAAAGCAGGAGAGAAGGACTGGGCAAGCACTGTCACATCACGTGACTTTGTGCAATGTTCTTTACAAGTAGACTGTGATTCATTACAGATGTACAATGGAATACAATGCTCGCTTGTCCCAATTCCTTGAAATTCTGCAAACCCGACAGGAAAAGTGTTGGGGGGGGGCAGGCAGGGGGACAGAGAAGGAAGGGAGGCATAACGCAAAAAGGCCACGATCCTGTTTTGGAAAAAAATCTAACTCGAGGCACAAAATCACTTTATAGAGAACTTCTTAATAAGAACATGAATTCAGTAAAAGAATAAAAGAAGACAATAAAACAACAAAATGAGATGAAAAATAATATTGTAGACCAAAGGAAATGCCATTATAGAAGCAGTAAAGTAGACCCAGCAAGTAACAGAGTATACTTTAGCGAAAATCAAATCACGGGCACAGACGGAAGAGCCGAGATGGCCCCTGAGAACACGGAGGAGAGAGGGAGTAGAGCACTGAGAGACTAGATCGCTGTGGGGGGCAAAGACGGTCCAACACAAGGGTAACGTGCGTCACTGAGGTTAGAAATCCGAAAACCGGAGCAGAAGATATTAGAAAATACATAATATTACCGCTCCCCCCAAACACCCTTGACATAAAGAAATAATTAAATTGGCAAGTTGAAAATGCACTGTGCTTTGGGAAATTCATACAGAAAGACCAGCACCACGACACAGCCCAGCCACACTGCTGAAATTTGGGGCTGCACAACCCTTCGGGCAGCCAGCTCCGACCAGGCAGGAAAGCGGGCGGGCCCAGGACTTCTGCACAGCCGGGCTCGGCAGCAGAAGGCAGGGGGTCGAAGTCCCCGAGGGTCTGAAGGTGAGGAGTGTGACCCGCCCATGTGACATGCAGCCAAGACCTAGTCAGCATTTTCCTCATTTTTCATTTCACTTTCTATGTTTCTGATACACTCAAGTGAAAATAAACACACAAAATAGCATATACAGAGTGCGGCACAAGTAACGCCCCTGTTTATTACAAAATCCTAAGCGTGTAATTTTGTAATGTAACGATACCACACGCAAGCACACCATAGGGCAGTTGAGGTGAAATGCTCATTAAAACTATCATTATTCCACCCATGTTGTTACCCTACCAACCACACTCAAGCAGGCCTTACTTCTGCCGGACCCCGAATATGAACTCATTTTTCCAAATGTCTTTCCTCCTCTCCGTCCCTCCCTGGCACGGACTTGCACAGGAAGAGGCCAGAACTGATGCTGATGGTGCCCTTGCTCCCCTGCCCCCATGCCCACCTCCCCTGGCTGCGGTCACCATGAAGAAAGACAAGTGCCCAGCGTGGAACAGGCGCTCATTAAGTGGGGCCAACTATTACGGTTATCAACTTGGCACATGAACTTTCTTAGGATGAAAGTGCTCCTGGATCGGGCCAGATCCCACCTTACATCCCACTCGGGCGAACCGCACGGCCCGGGCTTCAGGCAAACCTACCCCAGCCCCAGGGCCTGGGCCTGGGGCGCCCCATCTCTCCGCGGCTGTCACACACATCCTGTGAGCCCTGGGCCTGCAAAAACGCCCCCCAGCTCAGCCGCCACCCCCGCCCCGTGAGCACCCCGTGAGCACCCCGTGACGTCTATTCTTCCCTCGAAGGCCTTTTAATCATTTATTTTGGAGCTGAACCGTCAAGTCTCAACTCCACCACAAACCAGCTATGTGGCATTGGGATGCTCCCTCGGCACCCCAAGTCCGAGTCTTCTCACTGAAAATGGGATCCTAAAACCCGTTTCACAAAACTACTGAGAGAAATAAAAACTGAAATTAAGGTTTATAAAGAGTCTACAAAGAGCACAATAAATAGTTGCTTTTGATTATTCTTTTTTATGGGACTTATTTTATCTCACCTGCCCTATTTAATATGTATGTTATATACAGGGTCCGGCACAAAAAACACCTTTTTTATTACAAAATCATAAACATGGAATTCTGTAGCACAACAATGTCACACGCAAGCACACCATATGATGTTTTAGGTGAAATGTTCAAGTTAAAACTATAAATTATTACGCACATAAAATTATCCTACCAACCACACTAAGCAGGTGCTACTTCTGCTGGACCCTGTATGTGTATGGGTGTGTGTGTGTGTGTGTGTGTGTGTGTGTATACACACACACACACATATGCCTGCCCTATATGATATGTATATATTAACACACACACACACTTCTTAAACACAGAGGGTATCCTGGGTTTTGCACCCAATGAGGGCCTAGCAGCGCCGGACCTGCACATGAACTAACAAAACATGGAGTAGAAGGGCCCGTGGAAGATCCCCCGCTCCAGTACCCCCTGAACTCGGGAGGCTTTAAGGCGCAGCGTCCTGGAGCACCTCCCTCAGCGGGAGGCGCCGCGCCGCAACCTGAGAATCGCGTTTCCAGCGGGCTGGGAGGCAGGTCTGCGAACCGGCGCGGCGCGGCACTCGGCTGCAAGCCCTCGGCAACAACCGGTGTGAGTGAGCCGCTCACGGGCGCTGGGCTCGGAGGCAAGAACCCCCGCCTCGTGGGACCGGAGGGCTGCAAGGGAGAGTCTGCACCTGCATCCCGCAGACACGCGTCCTCAGGGGACCCACCAGGCTGGCATGAAGAGAGGCAAACTTCTCCTCGAGCTTTTAAGACTGCGCCAGCCTGTATAAACTACTCAACTCTTTGCCCTTTTATCGTAAGATTCTTCCCCATCGTGAAAGGAGTAACATGCCGATTATCAAACACTTTGGAAAAGATGGAAACAGCAGGAAGAACCAAACAACACGTGGAGACACACCGTTTCAAAATCTGTGCTTTGGAATTTCTCTCCCGCCGTTTGCTGACATCCCACACACGTGCTCCGCGTGACCGCGACCCGCGGGGAAACCGCGGCTCCGGGCTGCGCACCGCGGCGCGCACACGCGCAGTGACTCTCGGACCCTCGGGTCCAGCGAGACACTCACGTGGTTCTCACAAGTTGCGACACCAGGACTTCTTTGCAGATGACGCACGTCCCCTGTTTGACACCACGTCCTCGCGACAGGGCCACAGGAGAGGAATTACCATGCCAAAGCATGATGACATCCTTAGCTCCGAACTTTAAAAATACGTACCTTGGTTTCCCATGCGGTACTTAAGGTTTAAGTTATTGTTTATGCTGAGGTTCTTCAGAAAGACATTGTAGTCCACCGCAGTGTCTTTATCAATGCTGTAGTGCTGCGCGAACCTGGAACAGAAACATTCTTCAGTGACCGGCAGTGATGAGACGGGGGCTCAACACGGAGACGGTTTGTGACGGAGGCAGTGTTCACACTGCGATGGTGTTCGTTTTAATGTGTTTCTTCCTTCCGAACCGCAGAAAGCCGCCGGACTCCCTGGGAGGCGAGCGCCGAGCACCAGCCCCCCCGAGCCCCACGGTGCGAGAAGGGACGCCAGGTGAGGACTGGAAGCACAGTGGGCACGGTGGGCAGACCAAGCCGATTTTCTGCAAAACGGCCCAAACTACAAAGAAGATTGTGCTGAGGCTTGCGCGCCTTGAGCCCAACTGCAGAGCTAATACCGCGCTGGCCGCTGGGAGGCGCTAGCCCCCCGACCTGGGAGGAGGTGGCAGGAGAAAGAGCCACGTGGTCCAGTTCTGAGTTTCGTGCTTTCTTTTATTACGTGACAATAAAGTCTGGAGGATTTGTTATTTAAAAGAAAAGAAAACGAGGCCCTAGGAAATGGCACCCTTTCTTTAAAAAATGGACACTTCTAAGGAGGGCCCTTGACTCTGCGGTTGGGTGACAGCCCGGAGTCGAACGGGGAAAGGAACGCCCAGGACCTGCTAAGGGCAGCCCTTGCCCAGGACACCTCAGGGACTTCCCCTTTCTCTGGCGGGGAGGCGGGAGGGGGCGCCAGGGCGTAGGTGGCAGGAGGGCCCCCTCTGCACTCAGAGCAAGCGTAGGCCCCAGTTCCCTCTGGTCACTGGGTCACTGGTGGCATGGAGCTGGGCCACGGACAGGTTCTCCTGGTAGAACGTCACTCCTCAGAGAGACCTAGAGCTGGGTGGAGGGGAGAGCGTGGCCCACGGCCTTGACCAAGCACATCACCTCCCCAGGGAAACTGGGGCCCCAGGTGACAGTCTGTTTCAAAGCAAGTCAAGTGCAGTGGGTGGGGGCAGGTGGGGGGGGCAGGTGTCGTGTCCCATGCTATGATTTCTGTAAAGATGACATTTTAAAACACAACCAATGTTTCTCCCTGAAACATACAGATACCCCTTTTCTAAAGTTAAGATAAATGGGAATTTTTCCCAATTATTCAAATCTGCCACTTGATAAATGGTTTTCTACATAATTTCTGCATTATTACATTTATTAAAAAATGACAGTTTTAAGTGTTTGGTTACATTACCTCCATATGTGTTGGTTTCTATAATTATCTAATTCCGAGCTGCTTTCTAAAAAGTTAGTAATTATCCCTTGAAGTATTTGTTATTTTCCTGTGTTCCAAATTTAACAAAGAGCAATGTCATACATTCGTTTCAGTGAGACCTTTCCTTCCGCTCTGACAGAGCTTGCCTATTGTTCTAAAAAGCAAAACTGTCTTGAGATATGATCGCTGCCAGCTGTTAGCACCGGAACACCCAAAATAGCTCCCTCTTTGGTCCCCAGCGTCTGTCTGGTGACCAGAAGGCTGTAAGTTCCAGAACCCAGACAGTGGCCCTACTGTGCTCCTTTTCGAATTTGCTGACCACCCCAAAGTGTTGGCTATTCTCTGCTCCAGGAAAATGTCAGGATGCTGATGAAAATCTCGCCACCAGCTTCCTTGTTTTCTGTGAAAATCCGGCAATCCTGCAAACTCTTATTTGCCCCTAAGAGCACCCTGACCTTTCCTAGCGCCCAGCACACACTCAGTCACAGTGCCGGCTGCAGGTTCACCAAGCACAGACAGACAGACAGACAGACAGACAAGCCTGTGGTAACAGTGCCCACACAGATGAGATTTCAGAGATGAAGCCTCAGCACTGCCCGAGCCTGCAGGGTCTCACAGAGTTTTTCTATAAAAATAAAGGCCTGGGAGACACAACCATTCCTAAGATGCCACAACCAAGGCCACTTTCCCAGGGACCTGGACCCACAGGTCCACAGAGACCCCTAGGCAAGTCCGGACACATGGGAAGGCCCACTCTCAGGGCAAAGGGAAGGCACCTCCTGACCCGCAAACCTCTCCAAGTTCACCAGCTGGAGCTGGGCCTAATGCTTCCCTCCTAGGCTCCGGCAGCAGACTGGCCTCTAGCGAGGGGGGTAGGGAGGGGGGTTGTTTTTCATGCGGCTTATAAATTATTTCGCCTGGATTCAAGCCCCTTGGTCTGCAGGCAATGGAGGGTAGAGGGGTACAAGATGGGAACAACAAAAGAAAACCCAGTGGGTCTCAGGATGGTCTGATTAAGTATGAAACTTAGGGCACCTTTTCTGGCCCCTTGTTCGCGCAGATGGGACGGTATTCTGGAGCCCACAGAGAGCTGCTTCCCGTGCGTCGGCGGATGATGGTCTCGTCGCTGGGACCGAAGCACCTGCTCCGTGCCTGGCTGGCGCGTGGCGAGCATGCTTTGGGCATTGTGTGGGATCTTCACACCAGCCCTGCAAGGGGGGCTCCTCGGTCTCCGGTTCTCTAAGAGAAAACTGAGTCCCAGAGAGACGTGGCAGCCCCCCACGGCCCTGGAGTGCGGAAAGGCCGGGCGCAGGCCTGACCCCAAGCCTGCCTGACTTCAGTGCCTAGGCTGCACCTACCTACCTACCGCACCAAGAACAGAAGGCCGAAACGGAATGGAAAGAAAGCTATTAAAAAAAAAAGATTCAAAGATGCATTGTGTTTCCTGCTCAGAAAACTAAAAGGCGAAGTTAATACTGTAGCAGCGTCTCGAGGAACGAGGAGGTTCTTCAGCATCAATCGGAGGCATTAAAGCAATTGAAGAAATGGGCTGCTTTGATCTCCTGCGTCTCCATCCTTAAGGAGAGCAATTCTATTAAGTTTCTCAAGCCTTATCACGAAAGCGGTATTGTTTTTGAGGCTTAAAAAAATCTCAAATAAAAACGTGTGGAGTTCTTTATTATTCAATGCTTGTGAGATGGGGAAACAGACAGTAACATTTTTTATAGATTTACTAGGTTGGAGACTGCAGTGCCAAACGCAAGGTTTATTGTCAAATAAAACAGTTTTGTTTTTTGATTGCCTGCTTGAAAAGAGTGTTGCTTCTGTTCTATAATTACGTGCACAAAATTATTTAATTTGTTTTGTTTGGATCTTATTCTGGACACTTTCCCAGCCGGAAAGATGTAAAAATTAAAACATCTATTATGGCTTTTATATTCTGAGGTGGGTTATAAAGAGGAAAAAAAGAAATTATTCAGCAGAGTAGGAAATATCCGTTTTTGTAAACGTCTCCTTGCTTTTCAGACCCTGCAGGGCCTGTGACAGTCACATGTGCACTCGACTTCCTCGGGCTGAGGGACTCAGCGAGCTGCTTGCACAGAGACTTCTCCCGCGGTTCGAGGAGGGACCCGGGTCTCCGGGCGCACTGCTGAGGCCTGCGCTTTGTTAGTGGCCTGGAGGATAGTTCCAAAAGCGGAAAGGCAGGGGAGAGAGTGCCTCCCAGCTGAGTACTATATCAAGTTAAGCTCCTGCCCTCCTTCCAGTGGCTTCCACTCAAAGCTCAAGAAGCCACTGAAGT
>PVIA01008114.1:0-75306 GCA_004024845.1 Tonatia bakeri
AATTCTTTATTTTATTGATTATGCTATTACAGTTGGCCCATTTTCCCCCTTCACTCCCCACCACCCTGCCCATCCCCTCCCACCCACATTCCCCCCTTTAGTTCATGTCCATGTGTCTTAAGTTCTTTAGTGTCTACATGTCCCATACTATTCTTACCCTCCCCCTGTCTATTTTCTACCTACTGTCTATGCTACTTATACTCTATATCTTTTCCCCCTCCCTCCTCCTCCTACTTCCCTGTTGCTAACCCTCCATTTGATGACTTTTTTTATCCTGTTCATATTTTTAATCTTCTTTTTCTTAGGTAAGTCCCTTTAACATTTCATATAGTAAGGGCTTGGTGATGATGAACTCTTTTAACTTGGCCTTGTCTGCCTTCTCACATTCTTAAATGTCATTTTGCCACAACATCATGAATAACATTGCCCAAAATGTAACTTTAAAATAAGACTAAATGAGAAATTTAAGCTCCAAAGAAAATATTTGTGAACAGTCTAAAAGAGGAATAATGGTAATTTATAAGGTTTATTGGGAAATGACATTCAAAGGAATATTATATTCAAACTATATATTATGGTTAGAGTGTCTGTGAAGCTTATAAGAAAAAAAATCATGAAATTAGAAAGCTAGTCGTCAGGAGTTAAAAGATGTGGTAATTATCTTGGCTGTGGTTAAGAGTACAGGTAATTCATTTTAAGTAACACAGCACTGTATTTCCCTTCCTGAAATCTCAGAGGAAAGCAATTTCAGTGGGATGAAAAACACTAAATTGAAAAAGTGTTTGATTTGGCTCTTTTCAACATCTCATGGACCAAATCAAAAAGACTGTACAACTAATTGCCTTAATTGTGAAAAATATATGGGACAATAACAATGAGTCCTCCAAAAGTTAATTCAGAAGCAAACTCTAAAATCAATGGCATTTTTCTTAATTCTTTTTCATTTGAGAATGAAGATTCTATACTACTCTGGTTTAAAAAAAAGAGAGAACTCAAGAATCACAACAGAACAACTCAGGTAATAGTGCACAGAGACATTATTAGGAGGTTTGTTAGAATCAGAGTGGGTCATTAAAGACATGATACCTGGCTTACAATAGTTGAGAGGTCTTTTTTGTGTATGTTCTGTTGTCTCTGATAGTGAGAGATGCAGTATGTTCTGTGGAGGGAAGGCCTATAGCTTTCCTAACTCTGGCTTGCTGCTTTTTGTTAGCAAAAGGTTACATTGGGAGTAGTTGCTACAAGATTTACCAGTCTTGTTAAGAATATCAGAAGTTAAAGCCTTTCCATAATGTTGGTTTCAGTGGCAAAAGAATTACCAATGGGTGGTGAAAAATCTGTTCCTTTTTGGAAGACATAAATTCAGGGATTATAGATGTTGCCTTACTATGACCTTTAATTAATCAGTGTTTTTCAAAAATATATTTTTATTATGCTATTACACTTGTCCGAATTTCTTTCTGCTTTATCTCCCTCCTCCTCACAACCCCAAACCACCAACACCCCACCTCCACTTAGTTCATGTCCATGGGTCGTACATATAAGTTCTTTGGCTTCTCCATTTCCCATACTATTCTTAACCTCCCCATCTCTATTTTCTACCCATCATTTATAGTTCTCATTCCATGTACCTTCTCGCCTTCTCCCCAGCCCTCTCCCCACTGATAAGCCTCCATGTGATCTCCATTTCTGTGATTCTATTCCTATTCTAGTTGTTTGCTTAGTTTTTGGTTTTGTTTTTTAGGTTCAGTTGTTGATAGTGGTGAGTTATCATTTTACTATTCATAGATTTTTATCTTCTTTTTCCTAGGTGAGTCCCTTTAAGATTTCATATAATAAAGTCTTGGTGATGATGAACTCCTTTAACTTGACCTTATCAGCAAAGCACTTTATCTGCCCTTCCATTCTAAATGATAGCTTTGCTGGATAGAGTCATCTTGGATGTAGGTCCCTGCCTTTCTTGACTTTGAGTACCTCTTTCCAACCCCTTCATGCCTGCAAGGTTTCTTCTGAGAAATCAGCTGATAGTCTTATGGGAAATCCTTTGTAGGTAACTGTCTTCTTTCTTCTTGCTGCTTTTAAGATTTTCTCCTTATCTTTAGTCTTGGGTAACTTAATTATGATGTGCCTTGGTGTGTTCCTCCTTGGGTCCAACTCTCTGGGCTTCCTGGACTTCCTGGAAGTCTATTTCCTTTGCCAGATTTGGGAAGTTCTCCTTCATTATTTTTTCAAATAAATTTCAATTTCTTTCTCTTCCTCTTCTCCTAGAACTTCTGTGATTCAGATGTTGGAGCATTTGAAGTTGTCTCAGAAGTTCCTAAGCCTCTCCTCAGTTTTTTGAGTTCTTATTTCTTCATTCTGTTCTGGTTGGGTGTTTTTTCTTCCTTCTGCTCCAGATTGTTGATTTGAGTCCCAGATTTCAGATTTAGGTTCTTATACAGTTGCTTTAGCCCACAGGGACAGAAGAATCTTAAAACTCTTACCCAGACCCTAAACCCATGAGGCCCAGCCAGGCAGTCTATTCAGACCTGTCACAAAGGCAGGCATGGTGGAAACAAGTATAACTACAATCAACCCTACACACATACACACACACACACACACACACACACACACACACACACACACACTGGGCATGGTAGAGTTTCCATGTGGAGATTCTTTCCTAATATTTCCCAGGAAACAGAATATTTTCCAAATTGTGAATCCTCAGAAGAATCAGTTGAGTAAGAAGGAAAATAAGACCATGTATTATAATATAATGTCCCTGCAAGAATTAAATAATCAACCAAGAGATGATACTGTTTTAAAAGAATCCACTAACATCGAATGAAAGGCAAGATCAAGAAATGCTATGCCTACCCTTTTCAACCACATGGATGGAGCTGGAGAGCATTATGCTAAGTGAAATAAGCCAGGTGATGAAAGGCAAATATCATATGATCTCACCTATAGGTGGAACCTAGTCAACAAAATAAACAAGCAAGTAAAATATAACCAGAAACATTGAAATTAATAACAAGGTAACAGTAACCAAAGGGAAGGTGGGAGGGGATACTGGGGGGGAAATGGGGAAGGGTTTTCAGGAACATTTATAAAGAACACATGGGAAAACCAAAGGGGGGTAGGATCAAGGATGGGAAGTTGGGATGTCTGGGGTCGGGGGGGGTGGTTGGGGAGAAAATGGAGACAAGTGTACTTGAACAACAATTAAAAAATGAAAAAAAAGAAATGCTGAGTGGGAGGTGTTGGTCAACATTTTCAGGGAAGAACCATGTATAAAAGTGGTTATGAACTAATCGGTATTGCTTATAGCTATTGTCACCTAATAATAGGTGACCCTTTCTGCTGCCAGTGGTGAGTCATGCAAATAAAATAAGTATTTGTCAGTTTATGAACATAGTATACTTTAAACAAAGTCTATGAGTGTGATCCAAAAAGTAACAAGTTTTGGAAGGAAAGTAAGTTCTTACGTTGATAATTTTGACATGTGATCATGTGATTCCATGTAGTACTGTTAAATTTGTTAGGTGATGCAAATGTTATGTTATTTAAATATTACCCAGTAATGTTTGTTGGCTTTCCCCAATTTGAATATCTACTATTGGCTACAGTCCTTTGTTAATGTTACAAAACATAATAAGTCTTATTTATTAAATGTCTCTTTTCAGATATCAACAATAATGAGTACAGAGTAGGAAGAATATTAGAAGTATTTTAAAAACAGCTTATGATTTTGAAAATTCTTGAGACTACCAGAAAATTCAGACTTCTCACTATGGAATCTCAAAGATTAATAACTGTTAGGAATTCAGAAACACTGGCTTGTCAGGAACCCCAAGCTCTACCAGGTTTACACAGCTTCAGTGTTACTTGTCAGTTCCCTCATGTAGGCCTTAAGTGGATTCCTAAGTTTCTGGCTTAAGTCTCGACTTGGAGGATGCTTTCCTATTCTAGGTCTGGATGCTACCCTGGCTTCCACCTTCCTTGACTGAGGCTTTTGTCCCCTGCCCATATCCTCCTAGGTCCACCCCCTCTACTTTTGACAGTGGACATTGCTCTCCTTATGTCATAGGAAGGCTGGGTTCTTGCCATACCCTAAATTGGCCACTTAAAGAATTGTGTACCTGTTATCCTTTGTGCATTTCCCCAGACCTTAGATCCAGTCTTTCCTTGTTTGCCTGTCCTGTACTGTGTTACAAGAGGCTGACTCTAGTGGACTGCTTCACCTGGGCTCCCTTTGGGTTAGATTTTGGCCCATGGGTTAAATTCAGCTCACTGCCTACTTTCATAGACAAAGTTTTATTGAACCACAGCCATGCTCATTCATATACATATTATCTGCAACTATTTTCATTGTACGACAGTGCAGTTGAGTAGTTGTAACACAGACTGTATTACTCATTAAACCCAAAATATTTACTACCCAGCCCTTTATACAAAATGTTTGCTGGCTCCAGGTTAAGCCCAGGGAGGCTCTAGCATTCTATCAGAATCTCTGGCATCAGTGGACTCTCTTCTGGCTGGTGTATAACTTCCACCAAGAGGTCCATCATCCTACACTCCAACTCTCTCAAGTGAGAAGCCTAAGAATGGTAATGGCTTTCTGCCATTGCTAGTCTCTGGGTGAATCAATGTTCCTTGTTTGCTCCTCTAATTCTCATACTTATGTAAGTAGACCTTAATTAATATCTCTTCATTTGATGCATGTGCAGTAAGTTTTTCCTGCCAGGATTTGACTAATGGGACATGAATATATGTTTCACCTTGGTCGCATACTTAATTAGACCTATTGGCAACGGACACAGGTTTATGTAGAGCCAGAGTCTGCTGCACTTCCATGGGTAAGATTATTTGGCTGTTAGCTAGTACAGTAGTCTTCACTGCTGAGCTAGAGTCCTCACTTCAGGCTTTGCCCTTAAGAATAGCTTATCCCTTTCGACTGTTGAACCATCCTCAAAGTCCAAGCACGCTCTGTGCTTGAGTCTTTTACAAATTATACAAGAAACCAGTAGATGCCCTTATACCTTTTTCTGGTAAAATATGATGCATTTAGGAATCTCGATGGGTTAAGCTGGTTTTAACTTCTCTGCCAGTGTCTAGATCAATTGCTTCTAAAAGGGAGTTGAAATAATCTTAAATCTTATAATATAAGAAACACAAGTGGGTCTCTGTTTAGATTTGTAGAGTTTTGGCTGGGATAGGATGTTATGATATCAACTCTAAATCTGGCTTTTTACAATTTTTATTTGCTGAAGTGACTTACAAGTCTTCTAACTATCGAAATAATCTGTGCCTGCTAGAATTTCTTTTTTTTGAAACAATAGAAGAAACTAATTTTTGCAATGTTGATTATAACTTAGGTTACTCCAAAGTTTTCCTAAGAATAAAAATATAATTTTCACATTTTCAATTAGACTTGCCATCTGAGTATTAACTATATAACATAAACTTGATCAAGTTTATGGAAGGCACATTACAAAATGAGAAATCTCCAAGTATGAAAGTCATATGTAGTGTTCTTGACTTCAGTAATCTTGTTTTCCATTTCCTTCTACCTCTCTGTTGGACTATTTAAAATTTCTTATACAATAATTAGTTAAATAATACCTACATTCCACTCAAGGAATGTTATATAAAAATTTTAAGAATGTAAGTGCCATGTCCACAATATTGGTAGTAGTTATATTATTACTTGTGAATATAATTCCATAAGGATAGTTAAGTACTAAGCAAGCTTAATCACTAACACTTACTTAGATCTTCATAGTTTACAAGGCATTTCCTTAAGCAATGTCTCACTGATCTTCATAATAACCATGTAAGGTAAATATTATTTACTCCTACTATACAAATGAGGACATTGAGGCTACCTTCTTTGCTTGATGTAATATACCTAGCAAATTTTCATGTTGTTCATGGGCTTTGTGAAGTTGGGTGGTTGATTGGTGGGACCTCCAACAGGAAGAAATGGAAGTATGGCAAACTGAACTACCTGCAGAGAATAGACCCAGCAAGAATATCTTGGCAGACTGAGACCAAAAACTGACAGGCAGAGCAAGTCTGGTCATATTTTAAGCATCATCAGCATTAAGAGAGAGGCTACTTAGTAGAAAAATTATAGCAGTGGAAGTAGGTAGACACTGAACTATTCCGGGGTGTTTAGAAGACAATTTCAGGTATAAGCACGGTGCCATCGACTGGTCCAATATGGGAGGCAGGGAAATGCCTATCAAATGCTGTTAACTTTAAATTCCACCTATGCGGAGACTGTGACTCCTATTTGTATCCTGCTTCTATTCCACTGACTGACTCTATGAGTGCACACTTTCCGTGGCTGGCACAGGGATAATGAGGGCAGGAGATATTAGGCAAGAACTGAGCAAGAAGGGGCAATTCCTAATCCTTTTCTTTCATAGCCTATGCACTTTCCACTATACCTCCCCACCTCTCATGGGTGAAGCAGGACAGAAAATGAAGAAGAGATAAAGAAACAAAGGTCAAGTTGTGCAAGTGAGATTTTAGCTTATTCTCAAACAGAATATATGTCCTGTTATATGTTGTGACTCTTGACAAAGCTCAATAATAACTTTAATTGTACTAAAACCCAATTATATATTTTATTGTCTTCTTCAGAGAAGTCACATTGGCAAAGTTTCTCCCCATCTTTTTCCTCTTCTAAATATCTATTCTTAGTTTCAAAAAAAAAAAAAACAAATGAAACAAATGATCCTTCCTCTCATTTTCTATGGATATAAAAACTCCTTAGAGCTGTACTGTTCAATATGGTATCTATTAGCTACATGTAGCTATTAATACTTGAAGTGTGGCTACTCTTCACTTAGATGTACCGTAAGTATAAAATATATACTGCACTTTGAAGATTTAGTATGAAAAAAGATAAAATCTCATTAATCATTTTTACATTGATTACATGTTGAAATTATAGTATTTTGGACATATTGAATTAAATAGAATACATTATTAAAGTTATTCTCACCTGTTTCTTTTTTTTTTTAAGTGTGACTACAAGAAAATTTAAAATTATGTCTGTGGCTAACATATTTTTATTGAACAATGCTTTTTCAGGGAGAAGTACTAGGTTCTTAAAGGGGAGCTCCATTTCAGCATTTATCAAATAATTCTCTCTCCTTTAGGCCAGTTCTAACAAGTCAAATAATACAGTTTTTTTTTAAAGTTCTGTGTTGTTCAACACTTTATTTTTTTAAGATTTTATTTATTTATTTTTAGAGATGGAAGGGAGGGAGAAAGAGAGAGAGAGAGAGAAACAACAATGTGCAGTTGCTGGGGGCCATGGCCTGCAACCCAGGCATGTGCCCTGACTGGGAATCGAACTCGCGATGCCTTGGTTCACAGCCCTCGCTCAATCCACTGAGCTATGCCAGCCAGGGCTAAATAATGCAGATTTCGTAATTGGAAGGAAGGCTGCAAGTCATTTGGAAATTAGGTGATGAAATTGCAATAGGATCATAACTCCAGCATGACAATATCCTTTCTGAGCATTTCTCATTCTAAATGAAATAGTCACTGCTTTGTTTTCTCCTCTAGCTAATTTACATCTTATTTTCTTTCTGTCAGAAGTGTCATTTCTGTGATTGATAAAACCATCTTTGCTAAGTGCAAAAACAAGGCCACCACATTATTCAAACTGGATTCATTGCAAATATTCTCATCTTCTGGATTGGGAAGAATTTATATAGTTGCTGGGAAACTTTTTTAAAAATCATAATGTTTGGTTACTTTCAAAAACTTAAGTGAAGATTACAGGAACAAAAATATCATTATACTTGCAAATATGGAAAACATCAAGACACTATCTGACAAAACAAATTGTCTTTATTCTTAGATCATGTCTATACATGGCCTCTGAGTTTGCCACTTTGTGACTGAAGGGTTTTAGGGTTACCTTAGCAATGGATTTATGTAAAATTAGTTAGATCAACTATGCAATAGATTTAATTCACTTAAAGTTGATTAAATTTTTATTTTCATTTTTTACAAATTTCCTCCCAGTTTTATTGAAAAATAATTCATGTATATTGCATGTTTTGGTATTTCTTCCTTTTATATATTTCTAACAATTTATTAAAAAATTAAATAAATGGTACTTAGACAAGGTTAAGGTTTTAGAGATGATTTTAACAAGCCTGTAGCCTTCATTTTATGAACACATCTAGATCAGTAACAGCAGTGTTAGAACTTTAGTACTTGAAAATAAGGAAAACATATTGAACAAAATGAAACTGACTCTCTTTAAGAGGAGACTGGGACCAACTACATGGTTATATATACTCCCATGATGCTTTTTTCCTGCTTTGCTTTTAAAAATATATGTATTGAATTTATTAAAATATAAGTAGCTCAGACTTATATATTATTTTGAATTATCATTTTAAGTTACACATCATAAAACTCACTTTGGAATTTTAACACATGCATAGATTTTTGTAACCACCACTAATGGGATATAGAACAATTTCAACACTCCCAAAAATTCCTTCCTACTTCTTTTCAGTTGAACACTTCTTCTCTCTATTATCCTTGGCAACCACTGATGGGGTTCCCTGTCCTTATAATTTTGCCTTTTAGAGAATACTACATGAATGGAATAATATAGCATATAACATTTTGTGACAGTTTTCTTTTAATCATCATAATATATTTGAGATTAATGAGCATAATGTTATAGCTATCAAGTTTGTTCCTTATTATTAAAGACCACAGCAATATGTTTATTTATTCACTTAATGTGGGATCTTTGGGTTGTTCCCAAAGTTGAGTGACTACAAATAATGTTGCTAAATGTTCATGTGCAGGTTTTTGTGAGAATGTAAGTTTCATTTCTCTAGGGTAAATGCCTAGGGGTTGGACTGCTGGTTCACATGGGAGGTATATGTTGAAATTTATAAAAAGTGCCAAACTGTTTTCCAGAGTGGCTGTGCCATTGTGTATTCCCACCAGTAACATACGAGAGTTACAGTTGCTTTGCAGCCCTGCTATCACTAGATATCAACAACATTTTTTGTTTTGGCTATTCTAACAGGAATGTAATGATATCTCATTATAGGAGATCATTCTGCATGGTGTGGGCCCAGACAGGACCCATGCCCATGGATAGGTTCTCCCATGGGGAATCAGGCCTGCATTGTACCTAGGCTGCTATGAGACTTGTTTTTGCTAAAACTCCCTCACCCTGAATTGAGGCAGCAAACATTTACTGCATATCTTTAAAGTAACTTCCTAAAATCTATGCTAAACCTTACAAGGATGAGTGTAACCAGTTCAACCACTTTTCCCTTTGCATTTACAAATATCCTTCTTCTGTGATGTGATTAGCAGCATCCTCTCCTTTGTTTTCTGTAAAAGGTAACCACCTAAAGCGAACCTGCATGTAGTAAATGAGAACCATCATGTAATGTGCCCAGAAAAGCAATAAAGACTTGTCAAGGCAAGGGCAGAGGTTTTTCCTCCTGTTGAGAGAGAATCCATGCCACCCCTTTTCCTCCACAGGAGTCAGTAGTCCCTGTGAATTTATCGTGTCTCATCCACAATGTGGTGGACCCTACGAGCTAGGGTCCGCATCATCTCATTGTTGTTTTAATTTGCATATCCTTAATGATTAATTATCTTAAATGTCTTTTTTTGTGTTTATTTGCTACCCATATTATCTTCTTTGGTAAAATGTCTATTCAAATATTTTGCCTCCAATTTTTTTATTTTGGGTTTTTAATTTTCTTATGAAGTTTTGAGTTCTGTCCTTTGTCATATGTGACTTTCTAAGATTTCTCACAGTCTGTAGCTGGTCTTTTCATCTACTTTATAGAGTCCTTCAAAACTAAAATTTTTAAAATTTGAAATGTGCCTACATTTTCAATTTTTTCTTTCATGGATTGTACTTTTAGTGTCATATATAAGAAATGTTTGTAAAACCTAAGGTCACAGGTTTTTCCTATAGTTTGTCTTATATTTTCCTCCAAGAGTTTAGCTTTTTGATCCATTTTGGAGATTTTTATGGGGGGATATATAGTGTAAAATACAGGTCAAGGATCATTTTTCTCATGGGAATGTGCAATTGGTCCAGCACCATTTGTTGAAAACTGTCCTTTCTCTATTGAATTGTCTTTGCATCTTTGTCAGCTGACCATGTTTATATGGGTTTATTTCAGGATTCACCATATTTTCCTATTGGTCTATATGTCTATCCTTCTGGTCAGTATCAGTCTCTCTTGATTACTGTAGCTTTAGAGAGTGTTTTAATATTGGATGGTGTAAGTTATTCAACTTTTCCTTTTTCAAAATTGTTGTAGTTATTCTAACTCTTTTACCTTTCCCAGATAGGGTCAAGTTAAAGGACTTCATCATCACCAAACCCTTAGTATATGAAATGTTAAAGGGACTTATCTAAGAAAAAGAAGATAAAAAATATGAACAGTAAAATGGCAGCAAACTCACAACTATCAAAAACCAAACCTAAAAAAACTGAAGCAAACTAAGCAAACAACTAGAACAGGAACAGATTCACAGAAATAGAGATCACATGGAAGGTTATCAGTGAGGAGAGAGTGGGGGAAGAATGGGGAAAAAAAGTACAGGGAATAAGAAGCATAAGTGTTAGGTACAAAATAGACAGGCAAAGGTTAAGAATACTATGGGAAATGGAGAAGCCAAAGAACATATATGTAGGACCCATGGACATGAACTAAGGCTGGGGAATGCTGGTGGGGGAAGGGTCCAGAGTAGAGGGGAATCAAGAGGAGAAAAAAACAGGACAGCTATAATAGCATAATCAATAATATGTACTTAAAAATCCTTAGAATCATCTTGGCTATATGTAAAAAGAATCCTGACCAAATTTTCACTGGGATTGCTTAAATTATACAGACCCATTTGGAGAGAATTGACATTTTAACTATATTCTATCAATACATGAACATGTTATTTCTGTCCATTTTTTAGGTCTTCTTTGAGTTTTTTCATTAGCTATTTGTGGTTTGCCACATACATATCCTACATACTTCTTATATATTTATACTTAATGTAAAGGGTATTTTTCTTTAAATTTCAAATTCTGGCTATTCATTGTTGGTATATGGGATAACAATTGTCTTCTGTATATAACTTTCTGTTCTGTGACTTTGCTATGCTTGCTTATTACTTCCAGATTTTTTCTAGATTCTTTGGGATTTAATACATAGATAATCATGTCATATGCAAAAACATTTTTCTTTCCAATCTAATATATTTATTTCTCATTATTGTCTTATTCAATTACATAAGACTTCCAGTAGAAAGTTGAGTAGGAGGAGTGAGACAAGACATCTTTGCTTTGTTCTTGGATCTTGGGGAAAAGCATCCACACTTAAGTCCAGTCTCAAGTATGATAGTAGCTGCAGATATTTTATAAATGTTCTTTATTTATTTGGAAAACTTTCCCTCTAATTCTAGTTTGATCAGTGTTTTTATCACAAATGAGTGCTGGATTTGTCAAATGCTTTTCTGGGTTGATATGATGATCTGAGTGCTTGTTTTTAGCTGCTATGGAGATGGATTATGTTCATTGACTTATTTATTTATTTTTAGAGAGAGGGGAAAGGAGAAAGAGAGGGAAAGAAACATCAATGTGTGGTTGCCTCTTGCACACCCCCTACTAGAAACATGGCCCACAATCCAGGCATGTGCCCTGACTGGGTATCAAACCAGTAACCCTTTGGTTCACAGGCCCACACTCAATTCACTGAGCCACACCATCTAGGGCTATCTATATCCATTGATGTTTGATTGCTGAACAAGCATTGTATATCTGGAATAAATCTCACTTGGTCTTGGTATGTAAAGTCTTTATACACTGTATTTTTATTTTTTTTTATTTTTTATTGTTTAATTACAGTTGTCCCACCCTTTTCCCTATTGCTCTCCCCTACCCCTCCACTCCGAAAGTCATACCTCCCATTCTCCATGCCGATGAGTCCTCTATTCATGTTCCTTTGTTTGCCCCTTCCCCTTTTTCCCCCATTATCTCCCTTCCTTCTCCCTTCTAGCCACTGTTACTTTGTTCTTTATTTCCAAGTATCTGGTTCTATTTTTCTCATTTGTTTGTTTTGTTGATTAGGTTCTACTTATAGGTGAGATAATATGATCTTGGTCTTTCACTTAGCATAATGATCTCCAGTTCCATTCATGCTGTGGTGAGTTCCTTCTTTCTTTCTGCTGCATAGTATTCCATTGTGTAAATGAACCACAGTTTGTTTTTTAATTACTTTATTGTTGTTCAATTACAGTTCTCTGCAATTTCTCCCCACCACTCCCCCCAACCCCAGCCAAACCCACTGCCTTCCCTTGCTTCCGACCACCCCCTTGGTTTTGTCCGTGTGACCTTTATAGTACTTACTGAAAACCCTTCTCCCCACTGTCCCCTCCCCACTCCCCTCTGGCTATTGTTAGATTGTTCTTAATTTCAATGTCTCTGGATATATTTTGTTTGCTTTTTTCTTTTGTTGATTAGGTTCCAGTTAAAGGTGAGATCATATGGTATTTGTCCCTCACCACCTGGCTTATGTCACTTAGCATAATGCTCTCCATGAACCACAGTTTTTTAATCCACTCATTTTTTATAACTTTTTCTTACTGTTGTTCAAGTGCAGTTGTCTCCATTTCCCCCCCACCCCCCAACTCCAGCCATACCAACTTCACACACTTGATTCTACCCCCCTCTGTTTTTGTCCATGTATCCTTTATACATGCTCCTGAAAACCTTTCCCCCTTTCCCCTCCATTATCCCCTCCCACCTCCCCTCTGGTTACTGTCAGTTTGTTCTTCATTTCAATGTCTCTGGTTATATTGTGCTTACTTGTTTGTTTTGTTCATTAGATTCCTCTTATAGGTGAGATAGTATGGTATCTGTCTTTCACCACTTGCCTATTTTACTTAACATAATGCTATCCAGTTTCTTACATGCTGTCATGAAGGATAGGAGTTCTTTCTTTCTGTCTGCTGCATAGTATACCATTGTATAAATGTACCATAGCTGTTTTTTCTTTTTATTCTAATTTTATTTTAATCACTGTTCAAGTACAGTTTTCTGTCCTTTACTCCTATCCTAGCCCACCCACCGCTCCCTCCCCACCTCCCTCCCATTTCCACCCCCCCTACTTTTCATCCATGTGCCCTTTCTTTTGTTCCTTTAAACACTTCCCATTCTCCCCTGAAATTCCCCTTAAATTCCCTCCCTTCTCCCCTCTGGTCACTGTCAGCCTGTCCTCCATTTCAGTGTCTTTGACTATATTTTACTTGTTTCTTTGTTTTATTGTTTAGGTTCCTGTTAAAGGTGATATCATATGGTATTTGCCTTTCACTGCCTGGCTTATTTCGCTTAGCATAATGCTTTCCAGCTCCATCCATGCTGTTGCAAAGGGTAGGAGCTCCTTCTTTCTTTCTGCTGCATAGAATTCCATTGTGAAGATGTACCATAGTTTTTTGATCCATTCATTTACTTATGAGCACCTAGGTGCCTTCCAGCACTTGGCTATTGTAAATTGTGCTGCTATGACCATTGGGGTGCATTGGTTCTTTTGGATGGGTGTTTCAGGATTCTTAGGATATAGTCCCAGCAGTGGAATTGCTGGGTCAAAAGGCAGATGCATTTTTAGTTTTCTGAGTAAGTTCCATACTGTTGTCCATAGTGGTCGTACCAGTCTGCAGTCCCACCAACAGTGCACTAGTGTCCCCTTTTCTCCACAACCTCTCCAACACTTGTTGTTTGTTGTTTTGCTTATGATAGCCATTCTGACTGGTGGGAAGTGGTATTTCATGTGGTTTTAATTGGCATCTCTCTGATAGCTAGCGACATTGATTATCTTTTCATGTATCTCTGGATCCTCTGTATGTCCTCCTTGGAGTAGTGTCTGTTCAAGTCCTTTGCCCATTTTTTTAATTGTGTTGCTTGTATCCTTAGACTGAGTCATATGAGTTCTTTATACTTTGGAGATTAAGCCCTTGTCTGAGGTATCATTGGCAAATATGTTTTCCCATACAGTTGATTCTCTTTTTATTTTGATACTGTTTTCTTTAGCTGTGCAGAAGCTTTTTATTTTGATGAGGTCCCATTGTTTATTCTTTCCTTTATGTCCCTTGCTCTAGGGGACATGTCAGTAAAAAATGTTTCTGCGTGAAATATCTGAGATTTTCCTGCTTATGTTCTTCTCTAGGTCTTTAATGGTGTCACAGTTTATATTTAAATATTTTATCCACCTTGAATTTATGTTTGTGTATGGTGTAAGTTGCTGCTCGAGTTTCATTTTTTTGCATGTAGCTCTCCAGTTCTCCCAACATTTGTTGAAGAGGCTATTTTTGCTCCATTTTATGTTGCTGCACTCTTTGTCAAATATTATTTGACCATAGAGACTTAGGTTTGTTTCTGGGCTCTCTGTTCTGTTCCATTGATCCATGTGCCTGTTTTTATTCCAGTACCAGGCTGTTTGATTACAGTGGCCTTGTAGTATAGTTTAGTGTCAGGTATTGTGATCCGTCCTACTTTAGTCTTCTTTCTCAAAATTGCAGCAGCTATTCGGGGTCATTTATGGTTCCATATAGATTTCTGAAGTGTTCGTTCTATGTCTAAGAAAAACGCCTTGGGTACCTTAATAGGTATTGCATTGAATGTGTAAATTGCTTTGGGTAGTATGGACATTTTGATGATGTTAATTCTTCCAATCCATGAAAACAGTATAGGTTTCCATTTGTTTGTATCTTCCTTGATTTCTTTCCTCAGTGGTATATAGTTTTCTGAATACAGGTCTTCTACCTCTTTGGTTAGGTTTATTCCTAGGTATTTTATTTTTCTTTTTGATATATTGAATGGTATTTTTTTCTTGATTTCTGCTTCCGCTGTTCCATTATTGGTGTACAAAAATGCGTTTGATTTCCAGATATTGACTTCGTATCCCACTGTTTTGCCAAATTCATTTATTAGGTCAAGCAGTTTTTTGGCCGAGTCTATAGGATATTCTGTGTACACTATCATGTCATCTGCAAACAGTGACACTTTTGTTTTTTCCTTTCCAATTTGAATGCCTTTTATTTCCTTTTCCAGTCTGATCACTGTGGCTAAAACTTCTGATACTATATTGAATAGAAATGGTGATAGCGGGCAATCTTGTCTTGGTCCTGATCTTAGTGGAAAAAATTTTAGTTTTTGCCTATTGAGTATGATGTTGGCTGTAGGTCTCCCATATATGGCCTTTATTATGTTGAGGAATGTGCCCTCTATGCCCACTTTGCTGAGTGTTTTATCATAAATGGGTGCTGTACTTTATGAAATACTTTTTCTGCATCTATTGATATGATTATGTGATTTTCATCTTTGATTTTGTTTGTGCTATGTATTATATTTACTGATTTGCAAATATTGAACCATTCTTGCATCCCTGGGATGAAACCAACTTGGTCATGGTGGATGATCTTTCTAATGTATTGTTGAATGAGGTTTGCCAATATTTTTTTGAGGATTTTAGTGTCTATGTTCATCAGAGATATTGGCCTGAAGTTTTCTTTCTTCGTTGTGTCTTTATCTGGTTTTGGGAATAGGATGATGCTGGCCTTATAAAAAGAGTTTGTGAGGCTTCCATCATTCTGGATTTTTTTAAATAATCTGTGAAGGTTAGGGGGTTAGTTCTTCCTTAAATGCTTTATAGAATTCTCCTGTGAAACCACCTGGTCCAGGGCTTTTGTGTGTTGGGAGTTTTTTAATTACTGCTTCAATTTCATTTGCTGTTATTGGTCCGTTCAGGTTTTTTGCATCTTTTTCATTGAGTTTTGGAACATTATATTTTTCTAGAAATTTGTCCATTTCACCTAGGTTTTTAAATTTCTTGGCATACAGTTCTTTTTAGTAATTTCTTACAATCCTTTCTATTTCTGTGGTATCAGTTGTAATCTCTTTCATTTCTGATTGTATTTATTTGGGTCTTCTCTCTTTTTTCTTGATGATACTTAAAAGCTTGTTGATTTTGTTTATCTTTTCAAAGAACCAGCTCCTGGATTTATTGATCCTTAGAATTGTGCTTTTAGTCTCCATGTCATTTAATTCTGCTCTGATCTTGGTTATTTCGTTCCTTCTACTTGATCTAGGCTGTCTTTGTTGGTATTTCCTGAGTTCTTGCAGGCTTAGGGTTAGGTTGTTTGTTTGAAATGTTTCTATCTTTTTTAGATAGGCCTGTACCACTATGAACTTCCCTATCAGGACTGCCTTCATTGTGTCCCATAAGTTTTGGGTTGTTGTGAGTTCATTTTCATTTGTTTCCAGAAACCTTTTGATTTCTTCCCTAATATCAATCTTGACCCATTCATGGTTTAATAGCATGCTATTTAATCTCCATGATTTTGAGTGTTTTGGGTTTTTTTCCTTGGGGTTGGTTTCTAGTTTCAGTCCCTTGTGATCCCAGAAAATGCTTGGTATGATTTTGATTTTCTCGAATTTGTTGAGGCTTGATTTGTGTCCTATCATGTCGTCGATCTTTGATAATGCTCCATGTACATTTGAAAAGAATGTGTATTTAGCTTAATTGGAATGGCAGGCTCTGTATATATCAGTTAAGTCCATTTCATCTAGGGTATTGTTCAATACCACGATATCTTTGTTGATATTTTGTTTGGAAGATCTGTCCATTTTTGACAGTGGGGTGTTAAAATCCCCCACTATAATTGTGTTGCTGTCAATATCTTTCTTCAAGTCCTCTACAATTTTCTTTTTGTATTTGGGTGCTCCTATGTTAGTGCATATATATTTACAGTATTTGTGTCTTCTTGGTGGATTCTTCCCTTGAGTATTATGAAGTGACCTCCTGTGTCTCCCTTTGTGGCCCTTTTTGGCAGTCTATTTAGTCTAATCTGACTATTGCTACCCTGGCTTTTTTTTTTTTTCCTGTCCAATTGCTTTGAAAATTTGTTTCCAGCTCTTCACTTTCAGCCTGTGTAGGTCTTTTATCCTGAGATGGGTCTCCTGTAGGCAGCATATGGGCGAATCATGCTTTCTTAGCCATTCAGCTATTCTACGTCTTTTGATTGGAGCATTTAATCCATCTACATGAAGATTATTATTGATAGGTACTTATTCATTGCCATATACTTACCTGTGTTTCTCTCTCTCTCTCCCTCTCTCTCTCTCTCTCTCTCTCTCTCTCTCTCTCTCTCTCTCTCTCTTCCTTCCTTCCTTAAAGCAGTCCGTTTAGCATCTCTTGCAGAGCTGGTTTAGTGGAGGTATATTCATTTAGACTTCTTTTGTTTGGGAAGCTTCTTATTTGGCCTCTATCTTGATTGAGAGCCTTGCTGGGTAAAGTAGCCTTGGTTGCAGACCTCGGGCTCCATAACTTAGAATATTTCTTTCCACTCTTTTCTAGCTCGGAACATTTCCATTGAGAAGTCAGCTGCTAGCCTTATTGGGGCTCCCTTGTATGTTACTTCCTGTTTCTCCCTTGCTGCCTTTAATATTCTCTCATTGTCTTGAAATTTTGCCATTTTAATTATGATGTGTCTTGAGGTGGGCCTCTTTGGGTTCCTCTTGATTGGGACTCTCTGTTTTTCCTGGATTTGTGTGACTTTTTCTCTCATCAAATTGGGGAAGTTTTCCTTCATTACTTTTTCAAGTGGGTTCTCTACCCCTTGCTCTTCTTCTCCTTCTGGCATCCCTATTATATGTATATTATTACGTTTCATATTGTCTTGTATTTCCCTTAATCCCTCTTCATTTTTTCTGAGCCTCTTTTCCTTTTCTTGCTCTTTCTGGTTTTTTTTTTTTTATTTGTCCTCCAATTCACTGACCCAATCTTCTGCTTCATCAATCCTGCTTTTCATTCCTTCTACTGTGTTCTTCAATTCAGAAATTTTATTCTTCATCTCCTCTTGGCCCTTGTTGATACTTTCTATTTCCTTTTTCATATTGATATAGATCCCAGTGAGTTTGTTATTGTTTCCCTGTAGTTTCTGGAAGCTCATCGTGAGCTCATTGAGCTTCCTGATAATCATTGTTTTGAACTCAATATCTGATAGTTGAGTTGCCTCTATTTCATTTAGCATTCACATTCTTTCTGAGGCTTCCTCCTTTCCCTTCATTTGGAAATTGTTTCTTTTTCTTCTCATTGTTCGTGAGACTCTTCTTGTTAGCCTCTGTTTCTTAAATTGATCTGTTCTAGTTCCCTAGGTTTATGGTGTGAACTTCTGTGGTAGGATACCTGTGAGATTCAGTGGTGTAGTTTCTTTCAGGTATCCTGGTGTTCACAGCTTCCACCTACTATTTTTTGTCATCAGTTGGAAAAGGAAGGCAAGATGGTTTAGAACAGCAAGAAAGTATTATTTGATATTTACAGTAGCAGCCAGTAAAGAAGAGATAGGAGATCCTTTGGATATGTATTGTGTTAACCGTGATCTTCCACCCCACTTGCCACTTTTTAGAAAAGATGGAAAGAAGGTAAGACTCTTATTGGGGAGGAAAGGATTGTTAGTTGGATCTAGAAAGCAGTGAAGCTGTGGGAGATCAGATTCTGAGGTAAGGTGAGAGTAAAGGATAGTAAATAGGTGTAGTGTGTGAGAGAACAGAATTAACCACTACAGTAATAGAGTTCGGGAGACTGTGAAGTGGGCTAAGATCTGGGAGGGGTGTTGAGTAGTATTTACAATTATATAGAATAGCTATTATTTACAGTAGTATTAGAGCAACAATAATATGACAGAATCTATGTGATCTGGATAACAAGAATAGGGAGTCTAGAACCTTGAGTAGTGTACTAATGGAACAGAAATGAAGGACAGTAAACTAGCAATACACTATGTCACAGAGAACAGGGGAAACCTGTCAAATGATACAATATAACCAGCCAAGCAAAGAAGACTATACAGAAAGAAGAGGAATACCAAAATATTATTAAAATAAAAAACTCAGAATAATGAAAAAATGATAGTACAAATATGCAATAACTTGCCAGTTCAAAAAAAAAAAAAAGAAGGAAAAAAGCAGTAGATGGAAGGAAAAAGAGATGAATTTGGAAAGAAAGGAAGAAGGAATAACACTAGAAAGAAAGAGAAGCAGAAGGAATTGAGAGGTATAAAAATAGTAAGAATTAAAAAATGAAAAGTTACTTTTTAAAAAAAGACAAAATAACAAAAAATACCTCTTGTTCATTTCCAACTGTCCAAACCCATTTTTCTGGTCTTGCTGGCTTCAGCAGGCTGAGGGTGGATTGGTATCTCTTTTCTCCCTTCCCATTCAGCACTCAGTCAGCCTCTTGGTACACTCCCCAGGGCTAGCTGCGCATTCTCCCCAGAGCCAGTCTGGTGCCTCTCTGCAGGGCCCTGGGTGTGGGATCTGGGTCCTCCTAAGCACGCTCTCCAGAGCTCACAGCCCTTGGCTCTCTGGATCCTGCGAAGTGTGGACTGTGCTTGCCTTCCCCCTTTTCACATCTGTGTGTTCTGGGGATCCTGTAGAGTGCCTATACATTTTCCAGGTTCATGTGTGTGGGCTTGGGGATCCTGAGGGGTGTGCACTTCCCCCGAGTTCATGGCCATGGGCACTGGGGATCCTGTGGAGCCCTCCCACCTTTTCCTTGTTCATAGCTGTGGACTCCAGGTCTTCTACAAAACCACACCCTCTCAGGGTTGTGGGTGTGGGGATGGCAGAGGCCCAGGCTGACCTTTGTCCTTCAAGCTCCAGTCCACACTCTTCCCAGGACTATGCGTGGGTGCTCACAGTCCCTGTGTGATTGCCACTCAGTCCTCACTCCCCTCTCTGTGCCTTCAAGCAACCAGGCCTCCCTTGTTGCTGCTCAATCCTTGTTTGGCCGGGGAGGGAGCAGTTGACCCGCTTTTTCCCAAGTGCCCTGAGGCAGACCTGGGAGCGCCATGCCTGGGGCTGCAACCTCCCTGGTCGTGGCGCTGATCCCTGGGCTCTTATTATCCTGAAGCATCTCCTTACGGTCTGGTTTTTCAATGTCTGCTACAACTTTTGATCTCCAATTTTCATGTATGTTGTGATATTGTTGGCTGTTTGCTCTGTTCCTCTGCTGATGGGCTAGGTTTTTCTCCCATGTGTAGAGAGAAGTGGAATCTGCTCCCTCCTACCACACTGCCATCTTCTCTCTCATCAAAGGTTTTTGATCCACTCATTTACCAATGGGCATTTAGGCTATTTCCAGCACTTGGCTATTGTGAATTGTGCTGCTATGAACATTGGGGTGCATAGGTTCTTTTGAATTGGTGCTTCAGGATTCTTAGGGTATTGTCCCAACAGTGGGGTCACTGGCTTCAAAGGCAGTTCCATCTTTAGTTTTTTAAGGAAATTCCATACTGTTTTCCACAGTGACTGCACCAGTCTGCATTTCCACTAACAATGTACTAGGATTCCCATTTCTCCACAACCTTATCAGCACTTGTTCTTTGCTGATTTCTTTATGGTGGCCATTCTGACCAGTGTGAAGTGTTATCTCATTGTGGTTTTAATTTGCATATCTCTAATGGCTAGTAATGTTAAGCATTTTTTCATGCATCTCTAGGTCCTTTGCATGTCCTCCTTGGAGAAGTGTCTGTTCAGGTCCTTTGCCCATTTTTTAATTGGATTATTTGTCTCCTGCTCTGGAGTCATGTGAGATCTTTATATATTTTGAAGATCAAACCCTTGCCAGAGGTATCACCGGCAAATATGTTTTCCCATATGGATGGTTTCCTTTCCATTGTATTGATGTTTTCTTTAGCCATGCATGAGCTTTTTAATTTGATGTAGTCCCATTTGTTCATTCTTTCCTTCATATCCCTTGTCCTAGGAGATGTATCGGTGAAAATATTGCTGTGTGGGATATATAAGATTTTCCTGCCTGTTTTCCTCTAGGACTTTTACGATATCACAATTTACATTTAAGTCTTTTATCCATCTTGAGATTATTTTTGTGTATGCTGTAAGTTGGTGGTCTAGTTTCATGTTTTGACATGGAGTTTTCCAGATCTCCCAACACCATTTATTAAAGAGGCTATTTTTCTCTATTTTATGTTCCTGCCCCCTTTGTCAAATATTAACTGACTGTACTGAGTTGGGTTTATTGCTAGGCTCTCTATTCTGTTCCATTGGTCTATTTGTCTGTTCTTATGCCAATACCAGACCATTTTGATTACGGTGGCCTCAAATTATAGTTTGATATCAGGAATTGTGATCCCTCCTTCTTTGTTCTTCTTTCTCAAAATTGCTGAGGCTACTCAAGATCATTTATGGCCCCATATAAATTTTTGAAATGTTTATTATATATCTGTGAAATATGTCATTGGGATTTTGGTAAGGATTGTGTTGTATCTATAGATTGCATTGTGTAGTAAGGACGTTTTAATGATATTAATTCTTCCAATCTATGAACAAGGTATATGCTTCCATTTATTTGTGTCTTTCTTAATTTCTTTCTTTAGTGCTGTATATTTTTCTGAGAATAGGTCTTTTACAACCTTGGTTAAATTTATTCGTAAGTATTTAATTTTTCTTGTTGCTGTAGCAAATGGGATTTTCTCCCTAATTTCTTTTTCTCATATTTAATTGTTGGTATGCAAAAACACCTTCTATTTCTGAATGTTCACTTTGTATCCCACCATTTTATCAAATTCATTTGTTAGGTCAAGTATATTTTTGGTGGAGTTTATAGGGTTTTCTATGTACACAATCATGTCATCTGCAAACAGTGACAGCTTTAATTCCTCCTTTCCAATTTGGATGCCTTTCATTTCTTTTTCTCTTTCTTTCTTTCTTTCTTTCTTTCTTTTTTTTTTTTTTTTTTTTTTTTTTTTTTTTTGTCTGATCACTATGGCTAGAACTTCCAATACTATGTTGAATGGAAGTGTAAAAGTGGACATCCTTGTGTTTTTCCTCATCTTAGGGAAAAACTTTTAGTTTTTGCCTATTGAGTATGATGTTGGCTTTATGATTTTCATATATGGCCTTTATTATGTTGAAGTATGTTCCCTGTATTCCCACTTTGCTGAGTGTTTTTTTAATTTAAATTATTTTATTGTTTTCAATTACAGTTGTCTGTATTTTCTCCCCACCCCCTCCAAACACACCTCCATCCCTCGCTTCCACCCTCCCTCCTTGCTTCCAACCTCCCCCTTGGTTTTGTCCATGTGTCCTTTAAACTAGTTCCTGAACATCCTTCTCCCTACTGTCCCCTCCCCACTCCCCTCTGGCTATTGTTAGATTGTTCTTAATTTCAATGACTCTGGTTACATGTTGTTTGCTTTTTTCTTTTGTTGATTATGTTCCAGTTAAAGATGAGATCATATGATATTTGTCCCTCACTGCCTGGCTTATTTCACTTAGCATAATGCTTTTCAGTTCCATCGATGCTGTTACAAAGGGTATACGATCCTTCTTTCTCTCTGTTGTGTAGAATTCCATTGTGTAAATGTACCATAGTTTTTTGATCCACTCATTGGCTGATGGGCACTTAGGCTGCTTCCAGCACTTGGCTCTTGTAAATTGTGCTGCTATGAACATTGGGATGCATAGGTTCTTTTGGATTGGTGTATCAGGGATCTTAGGATATAATCCAAGCAGTGGAATTGCTTGGTCAAAAGGCAGTTCCATTTTTAGTTTTCTGAGGAAATTCCATACTGTTTTCCACAATGGCTGAACCAGTCTGCATTTTGACCAATGGTGCACTAGGGTTCCCTTTTCTACGTATCGTCTCCAACATTTATTTGTTGATTTGTTTATGTTGGCCATTCTGACTGGTGTGAGGTGGTATTTCATTGGGATTTTAATTTGCATCTCTCTGATGGCTAGCGATGCTGAGAATCTTTTCGTGTGTCTCTGGGCACTCTGTATGTCCTCCTTGTAGAAGTGTCTGGTTCAAGTCTTTTGCCCATTTATTAATTGGGTTTTGTCTTCCTGGAATGGAGTCATGTGAGATCTTTATATATTTTGGAGATCAAACCTTTGTCCAAGGAATCATTGACAAATATGATTTCCCAAGTAGTTGGTTCTCTTTTCATTTTAATGCTGTTTTCTTTAGCTGTACAGAAGCTTTTTAATTTGATGAGATCCCATTTGTTTATTCTTTCCTTTATGTCCCTTGCTTTAGGGAACATATCTGTGAAGATGTTGCTGCGTGGAATGTTTGAGATTTTCCCGCCAATGTTTTCCTCTAGGACTTTTATGGTGTTACAACTTATATTTGAGTCTTTTATCCACCTTGAATTTATTTTTTTTTTTGTGTGTGTGTATGGTGTAAGTTGGTGATCATGGTTCATTTTCTTTTCTTTTTTTTTTTTTTTTTTTTTTGCATGTAGCTGTCCAAATCTCTCAACACCATTTGTTGAAGAGGCTATTTTTGCTCCATTTTATGCTTCTTCTTCCTTTGTCAAATTTTAATTGACCATGCTGACTTGGGTTTATTTCTGGGCTATCTGTTCTGTTCCATTGGTCTATGTGCCCATTTTTATGCCAGTACCAGGCTGTTTTGATTACAATGGTTTTGTAATGCATTTTAATATCAGGTATTGTGATCCTTTCTGCTTTGTTCTTCTTCCTCAGCATCATTGCAACTATTTGGGGTCTTTTATGGTTCCATAAAAATTTCTGAAATGTATGTTCTTTATCTGTGAAATATGTCATTGGTATGTTAATAGGGATTGCATTGAATCTATAAATTGCTTTGGGTAGTATGCCCATTTTCATGATATTAATTCTTCCAATCCACAAACATGATACATGCTACTATTTATTTGTGTCTTCCTTAATTTCTTTTTTCAGTGTTGTATAGCTTTCTGAGTACAGGTCTTTTACCTCCTTGGTTAGGTTTATTCCTAGGTACTTTATTTTTCTTCTTGCTATATCAAATGGGATTTATTTCCAGATTTCTGCTTCTGATGTTTCATTGTTGGTGTACAAAAATGCCTTTGATTTATGAGTATTGACTTTGTATCTGGCTGTTTTGCCAAATTCATTTACTAGGTTATGTGGTTTTTTGGTGGAGTCTATAGGATTTTCTATGTACACTATCATGTCATCTGCAATCAATGACAGTTTTGTTTCCTCCTTTCCAATTTGGGTGCCTTTTATTTTTTTTCTTCGTGTCTGATTGCTGTGGCTAGGACTTCCATTATTATGTTGAATAGGAGTGCTGAAAGTGGGCATCCTTGTCTTGTTTCTGATTTTAGTGAGAAAGCTCTAACTTTTTGTCTGTTGACTATGATGTTGGCTGTAGATCTGTCATACATAGCCTTTGTTATATTGAGGAATGCTCCCTCTATTCCTACTTTGCTGAGTGTTTTTATCATAAAAGGGTGCTGTACTTTATCAAATGCTTTTGAAGCATCTATTGATATGATCATGTGGATTTTATCTTTTATATTGTTTATGTGGTGCATTACATGTATTAATTTGCAAGTAATGTACCATTAAGCATCCCTGGGATGAATCCCACTTGATCATGGCATATGATCTTTTTCATGTATTTCTATACCAGGCTTGCCAATGTTTTGCTGAGGACGTAGGCACCTATGTTCATCAGCGATATTTGCATGTAGTTTTCTTTCTTTACTGTGCCTTTATTTGGTTTTGAAATTAAGATAATACTGACCTTTTCAAAAGACTTTGGGAGTTTTCCTTTTTCTTGGATTTTTTGGAATAGTTTGGAAATTATCAGGGTTAGCTCTTCTTTAAATGTTTTGTGAGGATTCAGGAAGATGGTCGCCTTGTTAGAGGAATTATAATCCCTTTCCCCAATGCACAGGGGAAAATTTGGCTGGTCTGAGGAGGAACAGAGCAGGGGGCCACTGATATCGCAACATTTATAAAAATAGGACATCAAAAATTATAGCAGACATTGAATAAACAGACGGTAAGGAGACTGGTTCAGGATAATAAGGGCCCAGGGATCGGCACAGGGACTAGAGAGGTTTCAGCCCCCAGGCCCACTGTTCCTGGGTCTGTCTCAGGGCACCAGGGAGAGTTGACTCTCCACTCCCTCCCAAGACAACAAGGATTGAGAAGCAGCGGTGCAGGCCCTGTTGCTTGAAGGCACAGAGAGGAGAGTGAGGAAGGAGAGACAGAGGCGCAGGGGTTGTGGGCACTCACCCACAGCCTGGGGAAGAGTGAATACGCCAGTCTGCCGGACCAAGGGAGGCCTTGCCGTGTGCCCACGCTCCCAACCCAAGTGAGTGTGTGGTTTTGAGGAAGAATGAGACCCCACGACCCTGAACAAGGGAAGGGCTTCTGGAGTGGGGGTGATCTCATGCAGGCCTACGCCCTGCCAGGATACCTGACTCTCAAACAGTGAACCTAGAAAAGAGGCAGCGCTTCATGGGTTCCTGGGGCCCACGGTGGTGGTGAAGGGAAGTGCGCAACCCCTCCCAATCCGGGGAGTGTGCACTGTGAACCGGAGGAGAGGCGGGTGCTTTGTGAAAATGTAGAGCCTGCGGCAGGGAAATGCTCAACTCCTCACAGTCCCTGGAGGGTGCACTGTGAATGGGGGGAGACAATGTAGAGCCTGCAGGGGTAAAGTTGGGGGAGGGGCGCGACCCCTTGCCATCTCCAGAGCTTGCACCCTAAGCCCAAGGCAGCGATCATTTCTGGGGAAAGAGGGTGGCTGGCCATGGGGATAATACCCGAGAGACTGACTGAGTTCTGACTGAGAAGGGTAAAAAGCATTCTAACTGCCCATCAGCCTGCTGAAGCCAGCAAAAGCAGAAAAACTGGTTTTGCCAGTTAGAAAACAAAAAGAGGGTTTTTTTGTTTGTCTGTTTGTTTTTCCCTTATCCCTCTGTTGTTGTTTGATTGTTGAATTTTATCTTGTTTTGGTTTATTAAGCAACTTTTTATTTTTTAACTCTTATTACTTTCATATCTCTCAATTCCTTAGGTTTCTCTTCCTTCCATCCTAGTGCTATTACTTCCACTCCAAATCTATCTTTCCTGCAATCCATCTTCTGCTTTTATTTTCCAGCCAATTATTGCAAATTTGTATTATCTTTTTCTCTCTTTTCTGACATTTCTTATTTTAATAGTATTTTGGTATTTTTTTCTTTTTGAATAATCTTCTTTGCTTGGCTGGTTATACTGTCTTTTGATAAGTTCCCCTGTTATCTCATTCACAGTGTGTTGATAATTTACTGTCCTTCACTTGAGATCTATTAGTACACCACTCAAGTTTCTATACTCCTTATTCTTGTTATCTAGATCTCAGAGAATCTGTCACAAGATTGTTGCTTCAATATTACTGTACATAACACTTATTCCATACACTTCTAAATACAAATTAACACCCCTCACAGATCTCAGCCCACTTTGCAACTCCCTAAACTCTATTAATGTAGGGGTTATATCTATTCCTTTACACACTACTCCTATTTACTATTCTTTATTCCCACCCTACCACAAAATCTGACCTGCTATAGCCTCACAGCTTTCTAGATCCAACTAACAACCCTTTCCTCCCCACTAAGAGTCTTATCTTCTTTCCATACATTCTAAAACATGGATACTGGGGTGGAAGATCACAGTTAACACTATACATAGCCAAAGCATCTCTCATCTCTTCTCTACTGGCTGCCACTGTAAATATCATAGAATACTGGCTTCCTGTCTTAACCCATTTTGCCTTACTCCTCCAACTAATCACAAAAAAGGGTAAGGGGAAGCTGTGAACACCAGGATACCCAAAAGAGACTACACCACTGAATCTCACAGGTATTCTAACACAAAAGTTCACAGCATAAACACAGGGAACGAGAACAGATCAATTTAAGAAACAGAGGTTAACAAGAAGTGTCTCACAAACAATGAGAAGGCAAAGAAACAATCTGCAAATGAAGGGAAAAGAGGAAGCCTCAGAAGGAATACTAAATGAAATAGAAGCAACTCAACTATCAGATATTGAGTTCAAAACAATGATTATCAGGAAGCTCAAGGAGCTCACGATGAGCTTCCAGAAACTACAGGGAAGCTACAACGATCTCACTGCAAACTATATCAATATGAAAAAGGAAACAGAAACTATCAACAAAGGCCAAGAGGAAATGAAGAATACAATTTCTGAATTGAAGAACACAGTAGAAGGAATGAAAAGCAGGATCAATGAAGCAGAAGATCAGATCAGCCAATTGGAGGACAAAGTAGAAAAGAACACCCAAAGGGAGCAAGAAAAGGAAAAGAGGCTCAGAAAAAATGAAGAGGGAATAAGAGAAATGCAAGACAATATGAAACATAATAATATACATATAATAGGGATACCAGAAGGACAAGCAGAAGAGCAAGGGATAGAAAATCTACTTGATAAAGTAATGATGGAAAACTTCCCTCATTTGATGAGAGAAAAAGTCACACAAATCCAGGAAAAACAGAGAGTCCCAATCAAGAGGAACCCAAAGAGGCCCACCTCAAGATACATCACAATTAAAATGGCAAAATATCAAGACAAAGAGAGAATATTAAAGGCACCAAGGGAGAAAAGGGAAGTAACATACAAGGGAGCCCCAATAAGGCTAACAGCTGATTTCTCAATGGAAACACTGCAAGCCAGAAGGGAATGGCAAGAAATATTCCAAGTAATGAGAACCAGAAGTCTGCAACCAAGGCCACTTTACCCAGCAAGGCCCTCAATTAAGATAGAAGGCCAAATAAGAAGCTTCCCAGACAAAAGAAGTCTAAAAGAATACACCTCCACTAAACCAACTCTGCAAGAGATGCTGAGGGTCTGATTTAAGGAAAGGAAGGAAAAGAGAAAGAGAGAGAGGAACACACGTACATAAATGGCAATGAATAAGTACCTATCAATAATCACCTTAAATGTAAATGGATTAAATGCTCCAATCAAAAGATATAGAATAGCTGAATGGATAAGAAAACATGACCCACACATATGCTGCCTACAAGAGACCCACCTCAGGACAAAAGACCTGCACAGGCTGAAAGTGAAAATCTGGAAACAAATTTTCCAAGCAATTAGACAGGAAAAAAAAGCTGGGGTAGTAATACTCTTTTCAGACAAAATAGTCTTCCAAAAAACGGCCATAAAGAGACACCCGGAAGGTCACTTCATAATACTCAAGGGAAGAATCCACCAAGAAGACATAGATATTGTAAATATATATTCACCCAACACAGGTGCACCCAAATACATAAAGAAAATTGTAGAGGACTTTAAGAAAGATATTGACAGCAACATAATTATAGTGGGGGATTTTAACACCCCACTGTCAAAAATGGACAGATCTTCCAAACAAAATATCAACAAAGATATCATGGTATTGAACAATACCCTAGATGGAATAGACTTAAGGGATATCTACAGAGCCCACCATCCCAAAGAAGCTAAATACACATTGTTTTCAAATGTACACAGGACATTTTCAAAGATAGACCACATGATAGGACACAAAACAAGTCTCAACAAGGTCAAGAAAATTAAAATAATACCAAGCATTTTCTCGGACCACAAGGGACTGAAACTAGAAACCAACCCCAAGGAAAAAAAAAACAAAACACTCAAAATCATGGAGATTAAAGTGGATGCAATTAAACAATGAATGGGTCAAGAATGAAATTAGGGAAGAAATCAAAAGGTTTCTGGAAACAAATGAAAATGAACTCACAACAACCCAAAACTTATGGGACATAGTGAAGGCAGTCCTGAGAGGGAAGTTCATAGCGATACAGGCCTACCTAAAAAAGATAGAAACATTTCAAACAAACAACCTAACCCTACATCTACAAGAACTAGAGGAACAACAACAAAGACAGCCCAGAGCAAGCAGAAGGAAAGAAATAAACAAGATCAGAGCAGAATTAAATCACACAGAGACTGAAAGCACAATTCTAAAGATCAATGAATTGAGGAGATGATTCTTTGAAAAGATAAAAAAAATTGACAGGCCTTTAAGCAGACTTATCAAGAAAAAAAGAGAGAAAACTCAAATAAACACAATCAGAAATGAAAAAGCAAAGATTACAACTGATACCACAGAAATACAAAAGATTTTAAGAAATTACTATGAAAAACTGTATGCCAAGAAATTTGAAAACCTACATGAAATGGACAAATTTCTAGAAAAAAAATAATCTTCCAAAACTCAATGACAAAGATGCAGAAAACCTGAACAAACCAATAACAGCAAAAGGAATTGAAGCAGTAATTAAAAAACTCCCAACACACAAAAGCCCTGGACCACATGGTTTCACAGGAGAATTCTACAAAGCATTTAAAGGAGAGCTAACCCCTATCCTTCACAGACTATTCCAAAAAATCCAAAAATATGGAAGACTCCCAAACTTTTTATGAGGTCAACATCATCTGAATGCCAAAACTAGACAGAGACACAACGAAGAAAGAAAACTTCAGGCCAATATCTCTGATGAGCATTGACGCTAAAATCCTCAACAATATACTGGCAAACCTCATTCAACAATACATTAAAAAGACCATCCACCATCACCAAGTTGGTTTCATCCCAGGGATGCAAGGATGGTTCAATATTCGCAAATCAGTAAATGTAATACATCACATAAACAAAAGCAAAAACAAAAATCACATGGTCATATCCATAGATGCAGAAAAATCAGTTGATAAGGTACAGCACCCATTTATCATAAAGGCACTCAGCAAAGTGAGAATAGATGGAACATTCCTCAACATAATAAAGGCAATATGAGAGACCTATAGCCAGCATCATACTCAATGGGCAAAAACTAAAATCTTTTCCAATAAGAACAGGAAGAAGACAAGGTTGTCCACTTTCACCACTTTTATTCAATATAGTATTGGAAGTTTTAGCCTCAGCAATCAGACAAGAAAAGGAAATAAAAGGCATCCAAATTGGAAAGGAGGAAACAAAACTGTCATTGTTTGCAGATGACATGATAGTATATGTAGAAACTCCTATAAACTCCACTAAAAAACTGATTGATCTAATGAACGAATTTGGCAAAACAGTGGGATACAAAGTCAATATCCAGAAATCAAAGGCATTTCTGTACACCACCAATGAAACAGCAGAAGCAGAAATCAAGGGAAAAAATCCCATTTGAAATAGCAAAAAGAAAGATAAAATACCTAGGAATAAACCTAACCAAAGAGGTGAAAGATCTGTATTCAGAAAACTATATACCACTGCAGAAAGAAATCAAGGAAGACACAAACAAATGGAAACATATACCATGTTCATGGATTGGGAGAATTAATATCATTAAAATGTCCATACTACCCAAAGCAATCTACACATTCAACGTGATACCTATTAAAATACCAATGGCTTATTTCACACACATAGAACAAACACTTCAAAAATTTATATGGAACCATAAACGACCCCGAATATCTACTGCAATATTGAAAAAGAAGAGTAAAGTAGGAGGGATCACAATACCTGACACTAAACTATACTACAAGGCCACTGTAATAAAAAAGGCCTGGTACTGGCATAAAAACAGGCACATGGACCAATGGAACAGAGCCCATTGCCCAGAAATAAACCCAAGTCTCTACGGTCAATTGATATTTGACAAAAGAGGTAGCAACATAAAATGGAGTAAAAATAGCCTCTTCAACAAATGGTGCCGGGAGAACTGAACAGCCACGCGCAAAAAAAGAAAATGAAACTAGAACACCAACTTACACCTTATACAAAAATAAATTCAAGATGGATAAAAGACTTAAATATAAACTGTGACACCATTAAAGTACTAGAGGAGAACATAGGTAGGAAAATCTCAGATGTATCACACAGAAGCTTTTTTAGTGACATGTCCCCTAGAGCAAGACATAAAGGAAAGAATAAACAACTGGGACCTCATCAAAATTAAAAGCTTCTGCACAGCTAAAGAAAACAGTATCAAAATAAAAAGGGAATCAACTGTATGGGAAAACATATTTGCCAATGATACCTCAGACAAGGGCTTAATCTCCAAAATATTTAAAGAACTTACACGTCTCCACTCTAAGAAGACAAGCAACCCAATTAAAAAATGGGCAAAGGACTTGAACAGACACTTCTCCAAGGATATACAGAAGATCCAAAATTACATGAAATGATGTTCAGTATCACTAGCTATCAGAGATGCAGATTAAAACCATAATGAGACACCACTTCACACAGGTCAGAATGGTTATCATAAACAAAGCAACAAACAAGTGTTTGAGAGGTTGTGGAGAAGAGGGGACCCTAGTGCACTGTTGGTGGGACTGCAGACCGGTACAACCACTGTGGAATACAGTATGGAACTTCCTCAGAAAACTAAAAATGCATCTGCCTTTTGACCCAGCCATTCCACTGCAGGGACTGTATCCTAAGAATCCTGAAACACCAAATCCAAAAGAACCTATGCACCTCAATGTTCATAGCAGCACAATTTACAATAGCTAAGTGCTGGAAGCAACCTAGATGCCCATCAGTAAATGAAAGGATCAAAAAACTATGGTACATTTACACAATGGAATTCTATGCAGCAGAAAGAAAGGAGCTCCTACCCTTTGCAACAGCATGGATGGAACTGGAAAGCATTATTCTAAGCAAAATAATCCAGGCAGCGAAAGATAAATACCATATGATCTCACCTTTAACAGCAACCTAAACAACAAAGCAAAGAAACAAGCAAAATATAGTCAAAGACACTGAAATAGAGGACAGGCAGAAAGTGAACTGAGGAGAGAGAAATGGGAGTTTCAGGGGAAAAGGGGAAGGGTTTACAGGAACAAAGTTAAAAGACACATGTACAAAAGCTATGGGGAGGGTGGTAATGGGAGGGAATTTGGGATGGAGTGGTGGGCGGCCTGGACTGGTAGTAAAGGGGAGAAAACTGTACTTGAACAATTATTGAAATAAAAAAAAATGTTTGTGAAATTCTCCTGTGAATTTACCTGACCCAGGGCTTTTGTGTTCAAGGAGCTATTTGATTACTGTTTCAATTTCACGGCTGATATAAATTTATTCAGGATTTCTGCTTTTTTTTTACTCAGTTTTGGAGGATTTTATGTTTCTATAAATTTGTCTATTTCACCAGGATTTTCAAATTTCTTCACATATACTTGTTTGTAGTAATTTCTTATATTGCTTTTTATTTCTGTGGCACCAGTTTTAATTTCTGCTCTTTCATTTTTTATTTTATTTATTTGGTTCATTTCTGTTTTTTCTTGATGAGTCTCATTAAAGGCTTGTTGATTTTGTTTATCTTTTCAATGAACTAGCTCCTGGATATATTGATCCTTTGAATTGTTTTTTTAGTGTCTATGTCACTTAATGCTGCTCTGATCGGGGTTATGCCCTTCCTTCTACTCACTCTGGATTTTGTTTGTTGTTGTTACACAAGTTTTTGTAGATGTAGGGTGAGGTTGTTTATTTGAAATGGTTCTATCTTTTTTAGGTAAGCTTGTTTTGCTATAAACTCTTAGGACTGCCTTCTCTGTCCCCCATAGTTTTTGAGTATTGTGTGTTCATTTTTATTTCTTTTCAGAAACTTTTTGATTTATTCGTTGATCTCATAGTTTACTCATTCATTGTTTAATAACATGTTATTCAGCCTCCATGTATTGGAATGTTTTTCAGTTTTTTCCTTGAGGTTGATTTCTAGTTTCAAGGCCTTGTGATCCAAGGAAATGCTTGATATAATTTCAATTTTCTTGAATTTGTTGAGAGTTTTTTTGTGACCTATCATGTGGTCTATCTTTGAAAATGTTCCTTGTACTTTTAAAAAGAATATGTATTTTGCTTTAGGGGGATGAAAGTTTCTGTATGTACCAGTTAAATCCATTTCATCTGGAGTGTCATTCAGTAACAGAATATCCTTGTTGATTCTTTTTTCTGAAGATCTGTCCTTTGTTGACAATGGGGTGTTAAAATCCCCTGCTATAAGTATGTTGTTATCCATATTTTTCTTGAAGTCCTCCAAGATTTTCCTTACATATTTCAGTAATCTTACTTTGGGTGCATATATGTTTACAATGTTTATAAATTCCTGATGGATTCTTCCTTTAAGATTATGAAATGACCTTCTTTGTCTCCTTCTCTGGCCTTTGTTTTGAAATCTATTTTACCTGATATAAATATTGCTACCCCAGCTTTTTTTCCTGTCCGTTTGCTTGGAATACTTTTTTCTAGCCCTTCGCTTTCAGTCTGTGTAGGTCTTTTGTTCTGAGGTGGGCCTCTTCTAGGCAGCATATATGTGGGTCATATTTTCTTATCCCTTCAGGTACTCCATGTCTTTTGATTGAAACATTTAATCCATTTACATTGAAGGTTATTATTAATATGTACTTACTCATTGCTATTTCCCCCTTTGTACTGGTATTCCTCCCTCTCACCCATTTTGTTCATTTTTTTAAAGCAGTCCCTTTAGTATATCTTGCAATGCTGGTTTGCTGGAGGTATATTCTTTTAGCCTTCTTTTGTCTGGGAAACTCCTTATTTTGCCTTTCATTTTAAATGAGATTCTTGCTGAGTAGAGCAGTCTGGTTACAGGTATTTTCTTTTCATTATTTGGAATATTTTTTGCCATTTCTTTTTTGACTTGTAGTGTTTCTGTTGAGAGAGCAGCCTCTAGCCTAATTGGAGCTCCCTTGTATGTTACTTTCTGTTTCTGCCTTGCTGCCTTTAAGATTCTCTCTTTGTTTTTGAAATTTGCCATTTTAATCATCATGTGTCTTGGGGGTTCATCTTGATTGGGACTCTCTGTGTTTCCTGGACTTGTGTAACATTTTCTCTCACCAAGTTAAGGAAGTTTTCTGTCATTACTTTTTCAAATGGGTGTTCTATCCCTTGATCCTTTTCTTCTCCCCCGGTATCCCTATTATATAGATTTTATTACATTTAATGTTGTTTTGTAGCTTCCTTAACCCGCTTCATTCTTTTGGGGTCTTTTTTCATTTCATTGTTCTGCCTGGGAAGTTTTTTTCTACCTTGTCCTCCAGCTTACTGATTCATTCTTCTGCTTCATCTAACCTGCTTTTAATTCCTTCCCCTGTGTTCTTCACTTCAGATATTGTATTTTTCATTTCCTCCTGGCTTTTTTTTTTATAGTTTATATGTCCCTTTTCCTGCTGGTATAATTCGCAATAAGTTCCTTGAAGCTTCCCTGGAGTTCTTTGAAGTTCTCACTGTCTTTGAGCATCCTTATAACCATTATTTTGAACTCAATGTCTGATTGTTTGGTTTCCTCCCTTTTGTTTAACAGTATTTCTGGGGATTCCTCCTTTCCTTTCAATTGGGGGTTATTTCTTTGTCACCTCATTTTAGGCAATTCTTCTTTTTTGTTTCTGCATATTAGGTTGATCTTCTTTGACTCCCTGTCTTTGTGGTATGATCTTCTACATTAGGAGACCTGTGGGTATCAATGTTGCAATCCCCTTGAACACCTGAACTTGATGCCCTTGCTCTGCCCTTTATGTATTTTATGGGTCTTTCTAGCTGTAATTGGGTTTTGGTTGTTGTTGGGTGGTTCTTTGGTTGGTTCTTCCCTATAGCTGACTGACTGAGAGTCACTCTGCTTACCACGTGTTGTATACTGTTTTATAGGTGCTGCCCAAACAAGAACCAAACATCACTGGAAACAGACCCACACCTGAAAAAATAGTCCCCACCCACAATCCCACTATCAAAATCAAATGAGCCAATATTAAGAATGGTGTAAAAAGATTAAGACTATTATAAGAAAGGAAAAATTAATATGAGATGACTAACTGAAAATATATATATTTTGCAAGGTTAGAGGAAAGTTAAGTAATAAGAGTAGGAAATAGAGACAAGGCAGAATAGAAAGAAAATAAAATTTACTTCATAAGTAAAAAAAAAGGAGGAAAGAAGGTGGAATGTAGTAAGAGAGGGGAAGCATATAGTATTAGGTTAAAACCAAAATTTAAGGGAAAATATATGTAAATATGTAGTGAGAAAAAACAACAGGCAACCACAATTATATATATATATATATATATAACAATAGGGACCTAATCACAGAAAAAGCTCTACCACAGAAATATCAACAACCAATGAGCTAAGATTTATATAGGTGGGACTGGTATAAGAGGGTAAAAGCAAAGACAGGATAGCTTAGGAGATGCCTAGAAGGAGAAATTATTTTGAGAGGATAGAAGAAGGAATACTAAGAGTGTAGGATGAAAAGTCAGCTAATACAGGGAAAAATTAACATCAAAAGTGAAAAAAGGGAAGGGCAGGAGGAAGACCAAATGAAGTAGGTGAGGGGAACAGTGAAATTTGTTATTTGAAATACAAAGACAGCCACTTGATGCAGACACTGGCCTGCAGTGTCCGTGGCATCATGGATGAGACAAGAGACATTCACATGGACTACCAACTCTTGTGTGGAGGAAAATGGATGGCCCGGCTACCCTCTCAAGGGGTGGGTGCCTCAGAGCATCCTGGCCACTCTCAAAAAAGAGCGCCCCTACCCTTCCCTTGACAGGGTTTTTATTGGGTTTCAATTTGCACAGGAATACAGGTAAAGTTCATCAATCACTGTCAGGCAGTAAGGATCAAACAACAGATAATGTTCAAAGAACTAAAAAGGGATCCCACTGACTTGGGGTCTTATCACCTAAAAAACTACAGAACTTGAGGAGCTAAATTCATTTACTGCCAGTGCCTTCATAATCTAATTAAAAGCATCCTCAGCAAGCAGGGTTCACAGGAATTTACATATTCCTTTTCCAGGTCTGATCATCCCAGGAAGTCCCCAGACCCCAGTGTGGATTGCACCACCCCTTGTTATTGTCACAGGCTTGAGTCAGCAAGGAGACAAAGGCAGCCAGGGGATTTGGATGTCTCGCAGGCAGAATGAGGACTCAGGTTTTGTCAGAGCCAAGGGACTAGGCTCAATCACCCCCTTTTTCCACAGTCCCCCAAGTCCTTCCATGGGGTCTCCACATGATCATGCCTGTCTTAGGTTATTCCCCCTTGGGGAATCTCACCCATCTTTGGCTAATGGATCAAGCATTGGGGGCCAGACAAGGAGCAGAAGCAGCGCTCCTGCCAGGGAAATAAACTTATCTCCTTAGTGTCTCCTGGTCCGGAGGTCTCCCACTCAGCTTTAGCCATGGGGGTTACAGCTTCCTGAGACCAGGTAGGGTGGATGCCAACAGTCACTATCTAAAGATAATATTAAAGAACTGTATCAACAACCACCTTATCCACTACTTAAGAGGATTGAATTATAAAGGTGGAGAGAGATTAAAGAACAGGAGAAGGATGTGAGATGTCTAATGACAATCACAAACGGTTTTGAGAAGCTGGATGGGGAGCAATAGTAAGAGAGTGGAATAGTAAGAGCAAGTCATAGCAAGAGAGAAAATAGAATTTAAAATGAAAATATGAAGAGGGAGGAAGAAGGTAGTATGGAGTAAGAGAAGGGAAGAGCAATATATGAGATTGGAATAGACTATATTATACAACCTAGTTCCATATTATGCCCAAACTTGAAGGATATGAAATGAATGTTAAACAGCTATGCAGGAGAAAAGATAGCATCTTGTTGTTTCTGTCTCTATTTTCTCTACTCTGCTGGATTTAATAAATCGAGGCCAAAGGAACTGTATAGAATGTAGTGTCTGGTGAATAGTGTCTGATGAAGGGCCATAACAGCACTTTGTCTTCTTTCACCTGAAGAAATGTACACAGCAGGAAGCTCCTGAGCTTGCCCTTGCCAATAATCTCACAGGCAGGGTTTGGGTTTGCCTCTCTGTGAAAGGCTCTGGCTGACTGCAGCAATCTCAGGAATTCTGCTTGTGCCTTCCAGACCCATGCCTGCTACTCTCTCATCCTGAATTCTCCACTCTGAGCCACTCACAAGCCATGCTTGGTCAGGTCTTCCTGTTCCTGTGGTTTATTCCCTGCCTCTAAGTTTCTGGTAATCAATGCTGGTGCACCCTGTCCATGTGCACAGATGTGCAATCCCAGGTCCCTGCCAAGCCTTGGAACTTGCCTCAGTGCCCCTTTTAAAAGAGTTTCCATATGGACCCTCATGCTGTGGCACTGGTCCCTGGGGGTCATGTTCTCCACACACTCAGCCTCCGTGAAAAACACACCATCTCTCACAGTTAGGGCCAGCCACCATTTTTCAGAGCCTCTGACAGTTTTAGATAGAGTTTCTCTCTGAATCTTTCCCAGATGGTGTTAGAAAGAGCCCCACAGCTATACTATAACACAAGGCAGTGGCAGCATGCTGACCCCACTCCCTCCAAAGATCTTCATACTTGGGCATGCCTGCTCCCACCATGTCTGCTCCTGCCATGCTTTTTCTGGAGCCCACACCTCCCAAGACTTCTCTCACCACCCTGGTAACTCACATGTCCCGAGCCAATCTACAGCCACCCTGACTCTGTGCAGCCAGCAGTGCTGGGCTGGACAGTGGTGACAGTCTGCCTAGAAAGCCTGGGCAATCAGCCCCTGTCTGCCTAGAAAGCTCAGATCATTAGCCACCAGGTGCCCTGTAGGCAGGCCAGTTCTGCATACTCCTGTTCACTCCCCATGCTCTAATCCATGTACACACTCGTTAACAGATGCTTTCCCTCATTCTCCATTCTGTGTTCTGCCTTCAAATCTGGTCAGTGTCTGTAAGTAGATGAATGGAGCTGCCCACCCCTCTGCCACCATCTTGGATCTCTCTCACAAAAACATTTTCAAAGGAAGCTGAACAGACAAAATAGCTTCCCTTTGAACCTCACCTGTTCATCTCTGGAAACTTTTGATCCCCATGGTAGGCCCAGCCATTCCTTAGACTTTAGGACTGCTCTTGTTTCCATCAGAAAAATTTTAATTGCCCTTCTTTTCAGGTGAATCAGCTTTAAAGCAACCTTGCCAAGACCTTATTCTGACATTGTTTCTCAGTTCTAATTCTAGTAATTCTGCCTAATTGAAGAAACAGCATGATATCTCAGTTTCTTCAGGACAGGTCAATGATATCCAGTCCTCCCACATATGGGGAATGCCAGCCAGGAAACTCAGTTCAGTGGCCAAGGCTTTGCTACTTACTCCCATTACTCCCTGTATCACTAGAAGCTGAATCTAAAGATTTTCTAAAATCCAAAGTGATTATCTCCTTCACTTGTCTATTCCATTTCATACCTAGCTCCCTAGACTGGCATCCTTTACTTGCTATCTGTGGCCCAAATTACAGACTAAGCCACAAAGTCTATATAAGTTTTCAGATCAAGCACCCACCATACACTGGTCTTTAGTCAAGTTGGTTGCAAATATCAGTGGCAAACCTGACCAATTTATTTCATGGATCTGTAGATGGGCTGAGAGTTAGCTGATGTTAACTGCTGTAGTTGGATGGCTGTGCTTTACATGTATACATTCTAAGACCCAAGCTATTGAGTCACAAGTTGTCCAGAAGTTCTTCTCATAGAAAAACAGAGACACAAAAGGATGAGCAGAAACACACAAGGCCTCTTAATGTGTAGGTTCAGAATGGCACACTGGCACTTCCATCTACATGCCATTGGCCAACACAAGTCACAAGGCAAGGGAATTTCAAAGTCAGAGAAAGTACTTTCTGTCCATAGTATGATCATGATAAGTTTGTGAATGCAAGGAGGGATTAAAAGTGGACCTAATTTTAATTGTCCATGAAGAAATCCAATCTCCCTAGCCTTGCTTTATAGGATCAAGATCAAAGTACCCAATTCTAGTTAATAGCTAATGTCAAGCGGAGAGATAGAAGAATCCTGTGGATGTAGGGTCAAAGGTTGTGGGTGGAGTAGTTCATTTAGAATTGTCATAGAAAGAATACTGACTGACATGACTGATACTGGACTTTCCCCAATGAACAAAATTCTACTCTATAAGATTTACAATCTATGTTTGAGCAACTAGAGGATCTTTCATGTCTCAGAGAAAATATCAAAAGGGTCACATCCACTGTAATTTCACTTATTTACTGCTAAATTCACTTTAGGTCATTCATTGAGAAATTGATTATATCTGCCCTTTCTCACTCATAGACTCATTGGAAGAATCACCTTAAAATCTATTACAGAGATGCTTTTAGAAACTAACAATAAACAATTAGTGTGGTTATTTATCATTACTTAGCTAAAGATTCTATCTGTAGCTAAGGTTCTAAGACTACCAGTGTAGGAGGGCTGGTTTTTCCCTTTGTGATGCCACATTTAGATGTAGTCTTGCCTTTATACAAATTATCAATTGGTCAAATGTGATTTGCCTTCCATTCATTCTTCAGAATTAGCTTAGATATTATCTCTTCTAGGCAGCTTTCTTCAACTTTACTTCAAAGTCCAGTCTGATGCCCCTGATCTGTTGTCCCACCAACCCCTGTACATCCCCCTGGAACTTCACTGTACTTAAGTCTTTATTCATCATTTTTTTCAATTCTACTCTCCACTCTTTCAATCTCTGAAGTAGGCAATGTCTTGTTCACCATTATATTGGGAATGGGGTCTGAGACACAGAAGTTTAATAAGTCTCTGAGAACTTATTGATTGAGCTTAAAGTACAGTGACCTTGGAGTTACTCAAAACTATGTGACCTTGAGCAACTGACCTCCCCTCTCTCATCTATAAGGTGAAAGGCTTGTGTTAGTTAGCTGTTTCTCATTCTTGCTGTCCATAATAATGTAGGGTCAGTTCTGAGGTTTATTGTCAGTAGTTATTACTAATTATAAAGTTTCAACATGTTTAAAATATTTACTTTCTACAGATAAGATGATTATTTTTATATTACAAATAAAAGGTTCAAATAAATTTGTTAACATGATGCCACACTTCTTTGCTAGCATTCCTATATGACTTCTTGAGGGAAGAAGAAGAATTAAGTCAGCCAACACACACACAAGGAATTCTTTTTTTTTTTTTACAAGAAAATGTAAAGGCTCTCTTTTTTCTTTTAAAGATTTCTTAAGAATATTTTATTGATTATGTTATTACATTTGTCCCAATTTTTTTCTTCCCTTTATCCCCTCTGGGTCCTGTATTCCTCCACCCTATAGCATTCTCCTCCACCTTAATTCATGTCCATGGGTTGTACATATAAGGTCTTTGCCTTCTCTATTTCCTATACTATTCTTAACTTTCCCCTGTCTATTTTGTGACTACCAATTATGCTTCTTATTCGCTGTACCTTTTTTTCCATTCTCTCCCTCCCCCTCACAGAAATGTGACCTCCATTTCTGTGATTCTGTTCCTGTTCTAGTTGTTAGCTTAGTTTGTTTTAGTGTTAGGGTTTTGTGTGTGTGTGTGTGTGTGTGTGTGTGTGTGTTTGTGTAGGTTCAGTTGTTGATAGTTGTGAGTTTGTTGTCATTTTACTGTTCATAGTTTGGATTTTCTTCTTTTTCTTAGACAAGTCTCTTTAACATTTCATATAATAAAGGCTTGACAATGATGAACCCCTTTAACTTGACCTTATATAGGAAGCCCTTTATCTGCTCTTCCGTTCTAAATGATAGCTTTGCTGGATAGAGTAATCTATGTTGTACATCCTCACTTTTCATGACTTTGAACACTTATTCACAGCCTCTTCTTGCCAGTAAATTTTCTTTTGAGAAATCAGCAGATAGTCTTATGGGAACTCCTTTGTAGGTAATTGCCTCCATTTCTCTTGCTGCTTTTAAGATTCTCTCCTTATCTTTAATTGTGGGTGTCTTTGGTGTATTCCTCCTTGGGTCCAACTTCTTTGGGACTTCTGAGCTTCCTGGACTTGCATGTCTAGTCCCTTCACCAGATTGGGGAAGTTTTCCTTCATTATTTGTTCAAAATAAGTTTTCATTTCTTGCTCTTCCTCTTTTCCTTCTGGCACCCTTATGATTTGTATGTTGGAATGTTTAAAGTTGTCCAAGAGGTTCCTAAGCTTCTTCTCATTTTTTTGAATTCTTGTTTCTTCATTCTGTTCTGGCTGAAGGTTTATTTCTTCCTTCTCTTCCAAACCATTCATTTGAGTCCAGGTTTCATTCCCTTCACTGTTGGTTCCCTGCATATTTTCCTTTATTTCACGTTGAATATTCTTCATTTGTCCATTCATTTTGTGACTGAGCTCAATCAGTTCTGTGGGCATCCTGATTACCAGTGTTTTGAACTCTGCATCAGATAGGTTGTCTATCTCTTTGTCGCTTAGTTCTTTACTGGAGTTTTGATCTGTTATTTCATTTGGTCTATATTTCTTTATCTCAAGGCATCTCTGTGAGGTGGAGCCTTAAGTATTCACCAGAGTGGGGCAACCTATTCACTGCATTGTGGTGCTCTATGTAGGGGAGCAGTCAGAGGGAACAATGCCACTTGCTCAGCTTTTGCCTGGCTCTCAGTCACTTCCCTCACTTCCAACAACCATATTGTACCCTTTCAGATGCTTATTCCTTGGTGGTGGGTTTGTGTACATTCTAGGACCCCACGAGCCCCTCCAACAGACTCTCCTGTGAGACTGGGAGTTTCTCCTGCTGCTGCAACCCCCCCCCAGATTTTTATGACCAGAGGTTTTGAGACTTTATTTTTTTGTGCTATAACTCTGGGTTGTCTCATTCCCCAGTTGTTCATCCCGGCTTACCCACAAGTGAATGTGGGGCCACCCAGTCCACTAGGCACAACCTCACCCACCCACTCTGCCAGCAACCACCTTGTTGTGTGTCCTCTCTTCCCCAGCTTCCCATATCCTCCCCTCCTACCAGTCTGGATGAATGTTTCTTCTTTAACTCCCTGGTTGTCAGTCTTCTATACAGTTTGATTTTCTGGTAGTTCTAGTTGTTTTCTTTTTTCACATTGGTTGTTATCATTATTTTGGTTATGTCAAAAAGTAAAGCATATCTACCTATGCCTCCATCTTGGCCAGAACTAAAGATTTTATTTGTATATTTTCAGAGCAAAAAAATAGAGAGAGAAAGAGAAGGAGAGTACATCAGTTGCTTCTTACACAGCCCCAATTGGGGACCGGGCACACAACCCAGGCATGTGCCCTGACCAGAAATTGAACCAGTGACCTTTCAGTTCACAGGCCAGTGTTCAATCCACTGAGCCACACCACATGGAACTGTGTTGCTCTCATCAACATCATTGTTCATACATATAATGGTAAGAAAACAATATAAATCCTCATGTCTATGGGATCCCAAAATAACTTTCAATAGAGATCCAAATAATTATTTCATCTATTTATGTTTTGGTCTCATCATATTGGTGTACCAAAGGCAATAGCATTAATAATTTTGGGGGATTAATGTTATCTTGAATTTTTAAACATAAAATTACATGGAAGGAAATAAACACTAAATGAAAAATGAATATTTTACTAAAAGTATATGGGATATTTGTACAATTGCAGTTATGAAAAAAAATGCCTGTCTGTACATTTTCATTCTCTTTGAGATCAAGGAGAATTAAAGAAGTTTTCAGGGAGAGGCCTGATAGGAGACCCATTCAACTTTCTTTTTCCTCTTTGATTTATGATCACCCTAACAAGGTCAACTGCAAAGCAAGAAAAGTCCCTGAAATAGCATGTCCCCTGTAAAGGTCCACCAGAATAAGTGAGTAGGCAAAAGGAGGTGAAATGAAGTGTGACCATTTGCTACTCAGTTTTATAGTGATAGTAAGGGCCAACCTTTTACAATGGTTACTCTGTGCCAGGCATAGTCCTAAAGATTTTCACTTTACCAGCTCATCTAACATTCAAGCACACTATGAGATATGTACCATTATTATCTCCATACCTCAGTGAGGAAACTGAAGCATAGAATAATTATTTTGCTCAAGGTCATAGAAATGGTCAATAATAGAGTCAGAATTTGAACTCCAGGAATCTGGATGCAGAGCCTTTGCAACTCCTTAATAATGTTCCATCTAAAGAATTAGTAACAATTGTGAAGTACAACAATAGGATAATCATATGTGAAGTATTCAGACATCTTTCCTTAGCCTCTTTTCCATTTACTTTGGCCATTCTCCTAGCTTAAATCTAAAAAGGAAGATTCCAGCCATTGTATGCAATAATCAAAGCCTGTTCATCCACTCTGCATGAATATTGATACATCATCTCAGATATATTTTTCTTTCTCTTCTACTGAGATCCTTCACACAGATAAAGTTACACAATTCAGATGAAAAGCATAAATGAGAAATAGAAAATAAAAACTACTTTTCATATAAATAAATTACAATTAATCTCTGAGCATAAAATGGGTTTAGAACCAAGTCACTTAATACCTTTGATTATGCCTGTTTATCTTAATATATTGATTCAATTTAGTGGTTAAATGTCTAGGGTTGGAAATCAAACAGACCACAGTGTAGCTCATTTATATTTGTTCCTATATGTTTCGCCTTGGACAGGTTCTTCTCTGAGTCTATATTTCTTCTTTGTGAAATAGAGATAACAGTGCTGCCCTCATACAATTACTGTGAGGTTTAAGTAAAAGTAAAACATTTATTACATCGCCTTGCACATAACAAGTGTTTAATAACTACTAACTTAGTTAAAAACAAATTGTGAAGGGATGATGCCAGCAAAAATGGAAAAGTGGGTAGTTCCAAGAACCTGTTCCTCCACAGAAACACCTAAAACCTGAGTAAAAACTGTCATAATTAACATTGTAGGAACTCTGGATAATAGTCAAAGGTTTACAACAACCAAGCAAAGTCTGAATCAAGGAAAAATCCATTTTAAAATGGTAGGAGAGCTTTGTGGTATTTTTACTTGCCCTTGACATTTTAATTTTAATTCAAAAACCTTTATTGAGTTCCCATGAGGCGCATGAATATAATTTAAATAAGTAGAAACTTAAAAAAGTAAATCACAACTTCTCTATATATTTCAAGTGAGTCATATAGTGTGAGTGAGGTTCAATTTGATATTACCATAACTATTAACAGAAGAAAATGGGAAAGTATAAACATTTTCCCTGTTATCAGAAAAAAAAAGGTATTTGATGCCAGGATAAACTAGCCTGTTGATCTAACAACAGCTGATCAAAAATGTTAGAATGTGGAAATAATAAAATGTACTTGGAAGCACTGTCTTTTGAAGGCTCATTCCTCTGAGAGAAACAAAGTGCTGAAATAATTAACTGGCTCAAAAATTATATTGAAAGATCAAGATATTAGTTAGTGACAGCCTTGAAGACAGTAACCCATGGTCCCAGTGTAGGATGCTAGTCCCTTATTACAGGAGAAAACAGAAAACTATGTTCTCAAAGAGTGTATTTGTCTGTTTTGAACTGTAGTATGATTGCCTAAAGGTGTGACACAAGATGCTTGCCTTTTTTGTGTTCTTTTTTATTCTAGTTCAAGTACAATTGTCTCCATTTCCCCCATCCAAGATGCTTGCCTTTGTTTAGCTTAAATAAGAACTTTCCCAAAGATAAAAGGAGGCTACAAAAAGATATCCCTTAAAAACATCAAAAAGTAAATGAAAAACTCACTGCTGCTTGGGGCTAAAGATTGAACATTAGACCAAAAAGCCTCCTAGGGAAAGCTGGAGAGTGAGATTCTTTGTAGAATGAAAGCATCGAAAAGTACTTCTAGGTAACCTGGGGAATTTAGAAAGCCACCCACCCCACCGAAGGAAAGCTGTTGCTCAGTAAAAAATTCTAAAGTCCCTAAGTGTTCACCTAAGGCTTATCTTTAGGCTCAGCACAAGAATTGAAGAATGAGGCAAAGTTATAAACAACCTAGCAAAGCATCGAAGTAGTACTCCAATATAGCCAATCTTCAAAGGCTAAGAGAGTAGTTTTCTATTCTCCCTTTTTTGACTCCAGGCTTTCAAGAAAATTTATGCAAAAACACAAATTAAAACAATGGAGGCTTCACAGACTAAGCAAGAAAAAGAATAAAGTTTTTACCAAAGTAAGTTTAAAACCCACTAAAAACAGAACAACTATAATCCAGAGCAAACAAAACAAGCCCTGAAGAGGAGGAAGGATCTGACTTCCAGAGTTTCCTCATTATAATACTCAAATAGTCCAGGTTTTACAAAAATTATTCAAAAACACAAAGAAACAAGGAAGTGTAGTCCCTTTACAGGACAAATTAACACAAATTTTTCAGGAGAAAGAAAAGACATTGGACTTACTAGACAAAGACTTTAAATTAATTATTTAATAACATATGTTCAAAGCTAAAGGAAACCAGGAGAATTCTGTGTGAAACAATAGAGAATATCAATAAAGAAATGGAAATTATAAAAAGAAACAAGCAAAAATTCTGAAGCTGAAAAACATAATAGCTGAAATTTTAAAACTCATTAGAGGGTTAAATCATAGCTTTGAGCAAGCAGAAGAAAGAATAAATGAACTTCAAGGTAACTCAATTGAAAATACCCAGTCTGAGGACAAAAGTATTATTGTGTATTTTGGGTTTATAACTTCTCTTTTTTCATATATGACTTAAGAGACAAATACATATGATAATAATTATAAATCTATGTTATTTGATGTATAATGTATAAAAATTAAACTTATGACAACAACATAAAGTAGAAAAGGCAGATTCTCAAGATACCAACTATAAAAAGAACCAAAAAAATTAGAGAGAAAAGCAAATGAAAATGGAATCACCCACCTGTGTGGCAAATGGGGGCCAACAGCAGGGCTTTCTATGTCAACTGGGAGCTGATGGCTCAAACGTTTTAGGCAGACCACAACTGCCACCAGCCCAGCACTGCTGGCCACCCAGAGTCAGGGCAGCTGTAGATTGCCTCAGGACCCATGAGCCACCAGGGCAGCAAGAGAAAGCCTGGGAGGTGTGGGCTCCACCAAAATCATTGCAGGACCAGCCATGCCCGAGGGTGAAGATCTTTGGTGGGGGTCAGGGTCAGTAGGATGCCACTGAGTTGTGTTAGAGTGTAGCTGAGGGGCATTTCTCAACAACATCCAGGAAAGATTGAGAGAGAAAATTTATTTAAAACCGACAGAGGCTCTGAAAAGAGGGGGTCAATTCTGACCGTGAGAGACTGTGTGTTTTGCGGGGAAGGAAAGTGCAGGGAGAACAGGACCCCTGGAGATCAGCACTACAACATAGGGGCCATACAGAAAATCTTCTAAAAGAGTAGATGAACAGAGACCCAGGCTCACAGGCCTGTGCAAACAGGTGGAGCTCAGCAGCTTTGCTAACCAAAAACTTGGGGGCAGAGAATACACCAAAGGAAGGGGAAAACCTGACACAGCATGGCTCACAAGTAATGGGCAGCTCAGAGTGGAGAAGTGAAGCCAAACCTCCTGTGAGGAAATGGAAGGCTTGGGTCTGAAAGGCAGGAGATGAATGCCTGAGACTTATTGCAGTCAGCCAGAGTCTTTCACAGAGAGGAGAGCCCAACCTCCACATGTGGGATTACAGACTCAATGGATTTGTGAAGCCAAGCTCAGCACAACATGAAATGTAATATCTGTATCATAGGGATACCAGAAGGAGAAGAAGAGAAGAAAGGGATAAAAAAAACTGTTTGAAACAGTAATGACAAAAACTTCCCTAACATGATGAGAGAAAAAGTCACACAACTTCAGGAAACACAGAGAGACCCAATTGAGATGAACCCAAAGAGACCCTCTTTGGAACCTCAAGACACATCATAATTAAAGTGACCAAATTCAAAGACAAAGAAAGAACCTTAAAGGTAACAAGGGAGAAACAGAAAGTAACAAACAAGGGAGCTCAAATAAGGCTAGAGGCTGATTTCTCAACAGAAACACTACAAGCCAGAAGGGAATGGCAAGAAATATTCCAAATAATGAAAAGCAAAGGCATGCAACTAACACTACTCTATCCAGCAAGGCTCTCATTTAAAATGGAAGGCAAAATAAGGAGTTTCCTAGACAAAAGAAGGCTAAAAAAATCCTCCTCCCCTGGGCAGCCACTGGCCAGCAGTGAAAGCGAATGCTGCAGCTGCTCATGATACGAGAAAATATACACACAGACTACAAGTCCTGTGGAGGAATAAGAACAACATGGCCACTCTCTCTAGTGGAGAGCATGCCGTTTTCCCACCCAAGCAGGCTTTTATTAAGAATACAGATACAGTTTGTGGATTACAGTCTGGCAGGGAAGATCAAATGAATAGGTTGCTTTCAAAGGGGCTGGCAGAACTCACGCTGGGATTCTAGGCTGAGATTTTCAGGTCTTGTCACTTAAATGGCTACAGGACTTAAAAGGCTAGTTTCGTTTCCTGCCCGTGCCTTCATATTTTAATTCAAGAGCATCCTCCAGCAAGCAGGTCTCACAGGATCTTGCATATTCTATGCCGCTGGTCTGATTACCCTGGGGGTCCACCGACTCTGGTCTGGACTGCACCACCACTGTTATTTCTGCAGGCCTGAGTCTGCAGAGGAGATAAAGACAGCTGGGAGACTTGTACTTCTCACAGCTAGAACAAGGACTCAGGCTTTGTCAAAGCCGGGGGAAAGGGGTCAATGTTGGTCACCCCTTCATTTCCACAGCCCCCTGAGACTCTTCCCTGAGGGCATTCCCACATGATTGCATCTGGCTTAGGCTCATCCTCTTTTTAGAGAATTGTTACCCGTCATTGACTGCCGATCATGCAATGGGAGCTGGTACAGAACAGGTAGCATTCATGCCAGGAAAATAAGTTTTGTCTCCTTAGTGTCTCCTGGTTTGGAGGTCTTTTACTTCGCCTTAGCCATGGGGGGGTGACAGCTTCCTGAGACCAGGCAGGGCAGACCCCAACACTCCCCAACACCAGCACTGCAAGACATGCCAAAGGGACTGCTTTAAGAAGATGAACAAAAAGAGTGAGAAAGAGAGGCACACAGGTACAAAAAGGAAAAATGGCAATTAATATGTTGCTATCAATAATAACATTAAATGTAAATGAATTAAATGCTCCAATCAAAAGACATGGGGTAGCTGAAATGATAAGAAAACATGACCACATATATGCTGTCTACCAGAGACCCACATCAGACCAAAAGACTTACACAGACAGAAAGTAAAAGGCTAGAAAAAAAAATAACCAGGCAAATAGAGAGGAAAAAAAGCTGGTGTAACAATATTCATATCAGACAAAATACATATCAAAACAAAGGCCAATAAAAGACACAGAGAAGAACACTTCATAATACTCAAGGGTAGAATCCACCAAGAACATATAAACATTGTAAACATATATTCACCCAACAGAGGAGCACCCAAATATATAAGCAAAATCTTGGAAGACTTCAAAAAATATATAGACAGCAACACACTTATAGTAGGGGATTTTAACACCCCCCTGTCAACAATGGACAGATCTTCCAAACAAAATATCAACAAAGATATTCACAGTGAACAACATGCTAGATCAATGGACTTAACCAATATATATAGAACATTTCACCCTGAAGAAGCAAAATATACATTTTCTTCAAAAGTACACTTTGAAAGATAGACCACATGATAAGACATAAAAAATTTCAACAAATTGAAGAAAACTGAAGTCATATCAAGCATTTTCTCAGATCACAATGGCTTGGAACTAGAAACTAACCTCAAAGAAAAAACTCAACAAACACTCAAATTCATGGACATTGAACATCATGCTATTGAACAACGAACAAGTTAATAATGGGATTAAGGAAGAAATCAAAATGTTTCTGGAAACAAATGAAAATGAACTCACAATAGCCCTAAACTTACGGAACACAGCTAAGGCAATCTTGAGAGGGAAGTTCACAGCAATACAGGCCTACCAAAAAAGATACAGGCATTTCAAATAAACAACCTAACCTACAACTACAATAACTGGAGGAACAACAACAAACAAAGCCGAGAGCAAGAAGAAGGAAGGAAATAACCAAGATCGGAGCAGAATTAAATGACATAGAAACTAAAAAAAAAAAAAAAAAAATCAAAGCATCAATAAATCCAGCACCAAGTACTTTTAAAAGATAAATAAAATTGACACACATTTAAGGAGACTCAACATGAGAAAAAGAAGACCCAAATAAACAAAAGCAGAAATGAAAGAAGAGAGATCACAACGGATGCCACAGAAATAAAAAGAACACTAAGAAATCACTACAAACAAAAATATATAACAAGAACACTGAAAACGTGAGTGAAATGGACAAATTTCTAGAAAAATAACCTTCCAAAATTGAATGAAAAAGAAGCAGAAAGCCTGAAGAGACTAATAACAGCTGATGGAATTGAAGTAGTAATTAAAAAAACACATGGCACACAAGAGTCCTGCATCAGACGGTTTCACAGGAGAATTTTACAAAGCATTTAAAAAAGAGGTAACCCTTATCCCTCTCCAACTATTCTGAAATATCCAAGAAGAAGGAAGTCTGCCAAACTCTTTTTTACAAAGCCAGCATCATCCTAATCTCAAAAGTGGAAAAAGACACAGCAAAGAAAGAAAACTACAGGCAAATATCACTGATGAACATAAATGCTCAAATCCTCAACAAATATTGGCAAATCACATCTGGCAATACATTATAAAGATCATACACCATGATCAGGTGGGATTCATTCCAGGGATGCAAGGATGGTACAATATTTGCAAATCAATAAAATAATACATCACATAAACCAAAGGAAAGACAAAAATCACATGATTGTATCAATAGATGCTGCAAAAGCATTTGATAAAATACACAACTCTTTTATACTAAAAACACTCAGCAGAGTGAGAGAAAAGGGAACATACTTCAACGTAATTAAGGCCACATACAACCTACAGCCAACATAATAATCAATGGGTAAAATCTAAAATCTACCTACAATAAAGCAACCTACAGCCAACATAATAATCAATGGGTAAAATCTAAAATCTTCCTCCTAAGATCAGGAATGAGACAAGGGTTTTCACTTTCACCGCTTCTATTCAACATGGTATTGGTAGTTTTAGGCACAATAATCAGGCAACAAAAAGAAGTAAAAGTCATCCAACTTGGAAAGCAAGAACTAATACTATCCTTGTTTACTGATCACATGGTAGTGTACATAGAAAACCCTATAGATTCCACCAAAAAAAAAACAAAAAACAAAAAAAACTACTCAACCTAATGAGTGAATTTGGCAAAATGGTGGGATACAAAGTCATTATTCAGAAATAAAAGGCATTTTTGAAAACCAACAATGAAATGCCAGAAACAGAAATTTGGGGGAAAAAATCCCATTTTCTGGAGCAACAGGAAAAATAAAGTACCTAGGAATAAACCTTACAAAGGAGGCAAAAGACCTGTACTAAGAAAATTATACAACACTGAAGAAACAAATTAAGGAAGACTCATATAAATGGAAGCACATACCATGTTCATGGGTTGGAAGAATTAACATCATTAGAATGTCCATACTACCCAAAGTAATTTATAGGTTCAATGCAATACCTATTAAAATACCAATGACATATTTTACAGACATAGAAGAAACACTTCAAAAATTTATATGGAACCATAAACAACCCCAAATAGCCTCAGCAATTTTGAAAAAGAAGGAAAAAGTAGGAAGGATCACAATACCAGATATCAAACTATATTACAAGCCACCATAACCAAACAGGCTGGTACTGGAATAAAAACAGACACATAGACCAATGGAACAGAATAGAGAGCCCAGAAATAAACCCAGGTCTCTAAGGTCAGTTAATATTCGACAAAGGGGCAAGAGCATAAAATGGAGTAAAAATAGCCTCTTAAAAAAATGGTGTTGGGATATCTGACAGCTACATGTAAAAAAAATGAAACTTGATCACCAACTTACACCATACACAAAAATAAATGCAAGATTGTTAAAGACAAATATAAGTTGTGACAGCATAAAACTCCTAGAGGAAAACATAGTAAGGAAAATTTCAGATATCCCACACACCAACATTTTCATCAATACATCCCCTAAGGCAAGAGATATAAAAGAAAGAATAAGCAAATGGGACTTCATTAAAATAAAAAGCTTCTACATGGCTAAAGAAAACACTAACAAAATGAAAAGCCAGCCAACCATGTGGGAAAATATATTTGCAAATGATACCTCAGACAAAAGCTTGATCACCAAAATATGTAGGGAATGCACATGACTCCACACCAGGAAGACAAACAATGCAATAAAAAAATAAGCAAAAGACTTGAACTGACACTTCTCCAAGGAGGACATACAGAGGATCCAGAGACATAGGAAAGGATGCTCAGCATCACTAGCCATCACAGAGATGCAAACTAAAACCACAATGAGATACCACTTCACTATGGTCAGAATGGCCGTCATAAACAAATCAACAGACAACAAGTGTTGGAGAGGTTGTGGAGAAAAGGGAACCCTAGTGCACTGTTGGTGGGAATGCAGACTGGTGCAGCCACTGTGGAGAACAGTATGGAATTTCCTCAGAAAACTAAAAATGGAACTATCTTTTGACCCAGCAATTCCACTGCTGGGAGTATACCCTAAGAATCCTGAAACATGAATTCAAAACAGCCTATGCACTCCACTGTTTATAGCAGCCAAGTTACAAACAATAAACAATAAACAAGTTATTGTTTATTTACAATAGCCAAGAATTGGAAACAGTGTAAGTGCCCATCAGTAAAGGAATGGGATCAAAAAACTGTGGTACAAAGATCAAATACTATGAACAGTAAAATGACAACAAACTCACAACTATCAACAACTTAACCTAAAAAACAAAAACAAAAACAAAAACTAAGCAAACCAGTAGAACTGTAATAGAATTAAAAAAAAATGAAGATCCCATGGAGGGTTATCAGTGGAAAGGAGGGGGAAATGGGAGGAAAAGTTACAAGGAATAAAAAGCATAATTGGTAGGCACAAAATAGACAGGGGAAAGTTAAGAATAGTATAGAAAATGGAGAAGCCAAAGAACTTATATGTACAACCCAGGGACATGAACTAAGTGGGAACGTGGGAGGGTGGGGGGGTTCGGGGCAGAAGGGGATAAAGGGGAGAAAATATTGGGACAACTGTAATAGCATAATAAATAAAATATACTTTAAAAAATAAAATAAAATTCCTCAAACTTTAAAAAATTCTATGGTAGCTTTATATAATGGAATACTATGCAGCAGAAAGAAAGAAGAAACTCTTGTGCTTGGTGATAGCAGTGATGGAATGGAAGAATATTACGATAAGTGAAATAAGCCAGGCCATGAAAGAGAAATACCATATGATCTCACTTATAAGTGAAAACTAGTCAACAAAACAAACAATGGAGCAAAGTAGTACCAGAGAAATGGAAATAAAAATCCAACAGAGAGGAAGAGAGAGGGGGTTACCGGGGGAAAGAAGAGGAAGGGTCAAGTCAAAGAACATGTATAAACTAACAATGGACATGAACAACAGGATGGGAATGACTGTGGCAGGTGTGTGGGCAGGGCATGAGAGAGCAATGGGTGAAAATGGGGACAACTGTAATTGAATAACAAAAATGAAAAAGATAATAATAATTAATAATAATAATAAAAAAACAGGATAAAACCTGCAAAAAATGATTTTAAACTGTATACTACAGTCAATTAAACACAAAGTAGTAATAAAGTGAGTATCAAAAAGATATAAACATATAGAAAACAAATAGCTAAATATTAGATGTCCTTTCTTAATAGTAATTACTTTAAATATAATGGGATTAAATGTCCAATAAAAAGGTAAATATTAAAAGAAAATATTTAAAACTTGATTAAACTATATGCTATCTACAAGAAACTCACTTTAGACACAAAGACACAAATAGGTTTAAAGTAAAATATTGGGGAAAATATTGCATCCATACAGTAACCAAAAGAAGGCTGCAGTGGCCATACTAATATCAGACAAAATGGACTTTAAGCAAAAAACCGAGAAAAGCCAAAAAAAGGACATTACATATTGATGAATTGATGAAAGGCTCATTCCATCAAGAAGATAAAACAAATATATATAACAACAGAGATATATGGGGCAAAATTTGACAGTACTGAAGGACAAAAGACTAAAGGGAAGGATAAAGGGAATTGGGTACTTCAAAACCCTGATTTTAATAATGAATAAAACAAAATAGAAGATTGAAAAGGAGATAGAAGACATGAAATATACTATAAACTGATTCAACATAAAAGAAATACACAGAATACTTTACCTAAAAATTGAAGAATATACATTTTTTTCAGGTGCATATGGAACATTCTCCAGGATACATTATAGGTTAGGCCAAAAATTGTCTCAATACTTTTAAAAAGATTTATATCATACATAGTATCTTTTTAAAACACAATGAAATGAAACTAGAAATCAATGACATAAGAACACTGAAAAGTTAAAAAATAAATTACAAGGAAGTTAGAAATACTTTGAGATGAATGCAAATGAAAAAACTACAAAAAAATCATGGGATGGAGAGAAAGCAGTGTTCAGAAGGAAATTTATAATTGTAAACATGTACATAAAAAGAAGTAATAAATTAATGACCTGACTTCATAACTAAAGGAACTATAAGACAAGAGAAAATTAAACAAAAAGTTAACAATGATGAAAGTGAAGTTAAATGAGATAAGAAATAGGGAAACAATGCAGAAAATCAATAAAATCAAAGAAATCAAGTTGGTTCTTTGAAAGATCAAGAAAATTGACAAATCTTAAGTGAGACTGACTGGGGGGGGAGAGAAAACTGAAATTACTAAAATCAGACATGAAAGTGGGAACATTACTACTGACCTACAGAATTTTTTAAAAGAATTCATCAGTATTTAAATCAGTAATTGAAATCCTCTCAACAAAGAAATACTCAGGACCAGAACACTTCACTGGTGAATTCTACCAATCATTTGAACAAGAATTTCAGCAATTTTCAAATCCTTCCAAAATAAAAACTAGATGAGGAGGGAATATTTCATAACTCAATCTCTGATACCAAATGATACCAGAGCCAGATAAAAATATCTCAGGAAAAGTACAAGTCAATATCTTTTGTGAATATAGTTGTAAAATAAAATTTGCCCTGGCTGGGTAGTTCATTGGAGGGATGCCCTGTGCATCAAAAATGTTTTGGGTTTTATCCCCAATCAGGGCACATACCTAAATTGCAGATTTGATCCCTAGTTAGGGCATGTATGGAAGGCAACCAAAGGATGTTTCTCACATCTATCTATCTATCTATCTATCTATCTATCTATCTATCTATCTATCTATCATCTATCTATCTCTCCCTAAAAATTAATAAATGTAGCCTCAAGTGAGGATTAAAACAAAATTCAACAAAATACCAGCAAACCTAATCTAGCAACATATTAAAAGAATTATACACCATGACTATGTGGTATTTATTCCAGGAATATAAGGGTGGTTCAATATATCCAAATCAACATCATATACCACATTGATAAAATGAATGAAAATACATATGCACACACACACACAATCATATCAGTTGTTTCAGAAAAAGCATTTGACAAAATCCAACACCCTCTCATAACAAAAATAATCTAGGAATAGAAGGGAAATTATCCAACCTCATAAAGGATTTATGGAAAACTCATACTGAATGGAGAAAGACTCAGTGGAGAAAGACTAAAATACTTCCCCTAATAAGATAAAAAATAAAGGATACTCACTTTTGCCATTTATTTTGAATACTGTACTAGAAGTTCTAGCCAATGCAATTAGGAAAGAGAATAACCTGTGCCAGAGCTACCAAGCTAAGCAATTCCTGAGTTCTTGACCCTCAGAAGCTGAATGAAATGTTAATTAAATATTTCTACTTTTAAGAATACTTTTGGAGTGATTTGTTATGCAATATCTAATTACTATTATGCAAGGCTAACCTGTCTTTTTCCGTTACTAATGCCAAATAACAAGTTATTTCACAATTCAGTAGTTAAGAAAAACAACAATATTTATCCTATTTAAAAATTTTCAATTTGGAGAGGATTTTGTGGGGATAGCTCATCTTTGATACACTAAGTTCTATAATGTTCGAATTTTCTGCTGGACAACCCAAAAGCTAGGAGCTGAAACTTCTAAAGCCTCACACAGTCACATGTCTGGTGGTTAATTCTGAGTATCAACTGGGAACTGAATGTCTTCTCCACATGAGCCTTTCCATATGTTTTCCCTGCATGGACTACTTTAGGCTTCCTTATAGAATGATTACTGTGTTCTGTGAATGAATATCCCAAGAGTGAGAGAGAAAGAACCAGATGAAACCCATACTGCTTTTTGTAATCTAGCCTTGGAAGTCACACTGCTGCATTCTGTTAGTGAAGGAAATTTTTAATAGAGATAATAGAAAGATAATTCAGTTTCCTAAAATAGTTGTTCAAATAAGTTTTATTATTCATAGTTTAGAAAGTTTAGCTTGCAATTTATTATTAATAATTATTTTATTTTACTTATTTAATTTTAGGATTGTTAGATTTAGAGAAAATCTTTTTCAAGGATAGAACTTCCCCTTTTGATTAGGCAGTGATAAGATCTGAAATCTCAGCTTCAATTTTATACATTTTATGATTAGAAAAATTTTCATTGAGAAAAAGTCCCTGGTCTGCTATGATGAATGTCACTCTTTGAGGATCCTCAGGAGGCAGCCTGCCAGCTGGATAGCCTATGAACACTATCCTTGAAAAGAGTTTGTGGTTAATGCTCATTCTGTGGCATCTTCTTTCACATTTTGCAAAGTTCATTCAAATGTTATTTGAAATGTAACATGGTTGCCAAAATGAGAAACAACATACACAAAATTCTTTTTAATTTCTCTTGTCTAGGCTTTGATCACCTAATGTCTGTACTAGAATAGTATGAAGGGGGACCCAAAAATAAGCAAAATTTATTTATAAAAATTGGTATCTATTCTTACATGTTTAAACTTCAGTCACCTTCAAAGTACTCTCCATTTGAGGCAATATACCTACTGAGACTTTTCCACTGCTCAAATCAGTTATGGAACTAGTTGATTTTGATGCCTTTTAGTGCTTCTGCCATTTTATTTATTTATTTTTTGTTTCACGTCTTCCACATTGGCAAAACATTTCTCTCTGAGGAATTTTTCATCCTGGGAAACAAAAAAAAAAGTTGTTTGGGGTGATATTGGGTGAATATGGAGGGTGGGGCACAGGAATCATGCTGTTTCTGGTCAAAAACTGCCAAATGCTGAGTGCTATGTGGGCAGGTGTGCCTACAAACCACTATTCATAATATGGGCAAATGCACTGAGTCTTCAAAAAAATTCACTGAAGCTGGAAACAGCCTCTCACAACAATGCCAGCTAGAACACTAATACAGATGGGTTCTAAGAACCTTTGGTTTTGAGGAACAACTATAAAGGACACATGGACAAAACCAAGGGAGGGTGGAATCAGGAGACAGAGGTTGGGATGGCTGGGGTTGAGGGGGAATGGTAGGGGTAAATGAAGACAACTGTACTTGAACAACAATAAAATATTTTTTTAAAAAAGAAGACAAAAAAGAGCCTTTGTCCATTTTCATTTGAAATTTGGCGGGGGGGGGGTAGGGGGTTTGTTCCATTTGTACATACATTTGTATTACAAATGTATTCTCTTAATCTGACTTTTTTTTCTCTTAATAGTTTTGGTGTATATCAGTTTTAAATTAAATGTAATTAAATTTACCATTTTCCCCACTAGACCTGTGCTTTGGAGCTTTGTTTAAAAAATTATTCCCTGCATAGATCATAATAATATTATACCTATTTTCTTCCAAAGTTAAAATTCTTCTTTTTGCACTTGAGTATTTCACCTATGTTGAAGTTTGGTTTGGATATGATTAATTTAGGAATGCAATTTTTCTATATAAATGATCAATTGCCTTAGCAACATTTAATTAACTGTTTACCCTGTAGCCCCTGTAAGGGTTGAATCATGGCCTCCAAAAAAAGTATATCTAAGTCCAAACTCCCAGTACCTGTAAATGTGACCTTATCTTGCAAAAGAATATTTATGGATGTAATTAATTAAATAATATGAAAATGAGATCATCCTGGATTAAGCTGGTGTGCCCTAAATTCAATAATTGCCCCTATAAGAAATGGAGAAGATACAGACACACCAAGGGAAGGCCATATGAAGATGGAGGCAGAGGTTGGACTTATACTACCACAAGCCAAGGACCTGTAACCACCAGAAGCTGGAAGAAGCAAAGAAGCATTTTCCTCTAGACACTACAGAGGGAGCACAACCCTATGGACACCTTCATTTCAAACTTCTGGACTCCAGAACCATGAGACAATAATTTTCTGTTATTTTAAGCCACCAAGCTTGTGGTAATTTTTATACAGGAGCCCTAGGAAACCAACACAGTGCTACTGACTTGTAATGCCATTTCTGTCACGTATCAGGTCCCCATATAAATGGGAGCTATTTTTGTACTTCTGAGTTTGTTTCACTGGTCTATGTGTATATTTTTATTTATCTGCTGAGATTATCAAATTGTCTTTTTAGTTTGGTCACAAAGATAGTGAATTAATAGGTTGAGCCATATGAAATTGCTGACATGAATATTTTCTAATGACTAAAGAGTAATTTCATATGGTCAACCTAGTAAATTAAGAGAGTTGGTAATATTATACTGTCCTTTTCTATCATTTCATTAGGCTAACATGACCAAGTTAGGTTTGTTAAGTTTGGTTAAATTAACCACATGAAAAAAATGTTGAGTGTTTCTTCTTTTTCTATGGTCTAGATTTGCCATATATGTTAGAGATTATATGGTCTTTGAGTATTTTGTAGAAATTACTCTGTAAAATAATCTTTATATTATAGTTTTGTACATGGAGAAAAAAAAGGTAGATATTTCCTACTGAGGAGTGCCCATAAGACTATCAGCTGACTTCTCAAAAGAAGCCTTGCAGGCAAGAAGGGGCTAGAAAAAAGTATTCAAAGTCATGAAAGGCAAGAACCTACATTCAAGATTACTCTATTCAGCAAAGCTATCATTTAGAATGGAAGAGCAGATAAAGAGCTTTGCTGATAAGGTCAATTTAAAGGAGTTCATCATCACCAAGCCTTTATTATATGAAATGTTAAAGGGACTCACCTAGGAAAAAGAAGATGATAAAAAACTATGAATAGTAAAATGATAACAACTCACTACTACCAACAACTGAACCTAAAAGAAAATGAAAACAAAAACTAAGCAATTAACTACAACAGGAAGAGAATCAGAAAAATGGACATCACATGGAAGGTCTTCAGTGGGGATGGGGAGGGGAAGAATGGGGGGAAGGTACAGGGAGTAAGAAGCATAATTGGTAGGCATAAAATACACAGAGAGAGGTAAAGAATGGTATAGGAAACAGAGAAGTCAAAGAACTTGTATGTACAACTCATGGACATGAACTAGGGGGGGAATGCTGGAAGGCTGAGAGGTACAGGGCAGAGGGGGGATAAAGGGGGAAGAATTGGGAAAACTGTAATAGCATAATCAATGCAATGTACTTAAAAAAAGATTCTGTCCCTATCTTTCATCTTGGGTAATGTAATTATGATGTGTCTTGGTGTGTTCCTCCTTGGGTCCAACTTCTTTGGGACTCTCTGAGCTCCTTGGAATTGCACGTCTAGTTCCTTTGCCAGATTGGGAAAGTTTTGTTTCATTATTCAAATAAGTTTTCAATTTCTTTCTCTTCCTCTTCTCCTTCTGGCACCCCATATGATTCAGATGTTGGAACGTTTAAAGATGTCCCAAAGGTTCCAAAGCCTCTGCTCATTTTTTTAAAATTCTTTTACCTTCATTCTGTTCCAGTTGAATGTTTATTTCTTCCTTCTGTTCCAAATCATTGATTTGAGCCTCTGTTTCATTCCCTTCACTGTTGGTTTCCTGTATATTTTCCTTTATTTCACTTTGTATAGACTTCACTTTTCCTTTATTTTGTGACTGTACTCAATTATTTCTGTGAGCATCCTGATTATTAGTGTTTTGAACTCTGTATCTGACAGGTTGGCTATCTCCTTGTTGCTTAGTTCTTTTTCTGGAGTTTTGATCTGTGCTTTCATTTGAGCCATATTTCTTTGTCTCAGGGCACCTCTTATTTTGTAAGGAGTAGAGCCTTAGGTATTCACCAGGGTAGGGCAACCCATGTGGCTGGGTTGTGGTGCTGTATGTGAGGAAGGGGTCAGAGAGGGAACAATATTGCTTGCTCAGCTCTCACCCTGCTTTCAGTCACTTCCCTTGCTACCCAAAAGCGAATTGGGCCCTTCCAGTGCTGATTCCTGGGTTGGTGTGTTTGTGTACATTCTGGGACCCTGTGGCCCTTCAACGAAATCTCCTATGAGACTTGGAGTTTCTCCTGTTACCACAACCCCCACAGATTTTTACAGCCAGAGGTTTTGAGGCTTTATTTCCCTTCACTGGAAATCTGGGTTGTGTGGTCTGTCTCAGTCCCCAGTTGTTTCTCTCAGTTTATTGGTATGCAAATGGGGACCACCCAGTCCACCAGCTGCCACCTCACTCGCCCGGTCTGCCAGATGCACCTTGCCATGCATCCTTTCTGCCCTAGCTGCCCATCTCTACCCCTCCTACTGGTCTGGATGAATGTTTCTTCTTTAACTCCTTGGTTGTCAGATTTCCATACAGTTTGATTTTCTGGCAGTTCTGGTTGTCTTTTCTTTTTAAATTGGTGGTTGTCCATCTTTTGGTTGTGCAAGGAACCAAAGCATATCTACCTACACCTCTTTCTTGACCAGAAGTTCTATTTGATCTTTTATTTGGTTTTTAATTCTATCTAATATATTGTGCCTTAATTGTATCATAGTCTAAGGCTCCACAATAAGCATATTACCTCTTTGATAGCATTTATTATTTTGTATTTCAACTATGCAGGTATCTGTATCTCTCCTAAGTAGGTGGTAAACTCCTGAGGACTTTCCTCTGTCTTTTATGAATCTAACCCCAGACCAATCATAACGTCAATGGAAATAGTAGGTGCTTAATAAATTCATGTGGACTGATAAAAAATATAATACTATGTGATTGAGTAAATTGTTTCCTAAAGAATTTGAACTCAGTTTTAGATTCTCCAACTTCTATCTTCTACAAAACAGAATTGTACACTTCATTAAATTTTTAATAGTAACTTAAAAAAGCAAGTCTATCTTAAAAATTAGACAAAACTAGCATATTAAATCAATTAAGGTGCAGTTGGAAAGCAAGAATTCAGTGGCTGAGGTGTTTCTTACATATTCCTCATTTAAATTTGTGTCGAGTCAAAAACTTTAAATTTGAACAAATTTTGTACAGTCAGGCAAAGTATAGTTTAAAATACAATATGTTTCTGAAAATGATGACACGGCTTGTGTAAGAAGTCTCAGAAGATACAGTTGAGAGGAATTGTCCAATAGTGTTAAAACATTAAAAGAGATGCATTATGTTAAGCGAAATAAGCCAAGCAGTGAAAGATAAGTACCATATGATCTCACCTTTAACAGCAACCTAAACAACAAAACAAAGAAACAAGCAAAATATACTCAAAGACACTGAAATAGAGGACAGGCGGAAAGTGACCTGAGGAGAGAGAAGAGGGAGTTTCAGGGGAAAAGGGGAAGGGTTTACAGGAACAAAGTTAAAAGACACATGGTCAAAAACTAGGGAGAGTGTGGTAATTGGAGGGAACTTGGGAGGGAGGGATCGACAGGCTAGATTGGGAGTAAAAGGGAGAAAACTGTACTTGAACAATGATTAAAATAAATTTAAAAATCTGAAAAAAAAGAAGCTAGTAGATCCTTAATATATTAAAAATAATTTTAGTAGGTAGTCTTCATATTCATAAATGTTCATTCATAATATATACATACTTATAGAATATATTTTGCATGTGGAATATATATATATCAATATATTAAAACATTAAATATATTTTATATATAAAACATGTTCTATAATGAAAAAGGGTATCCTTTTTTTAAAGATTTTATTTATTTATTTTTAGAGAGGGAAGGGAGGGAGAAAGAGAGAGAAAGAAAAACATCAACGTGTGGTTGCAGGGGTCCGTGGCCTGCAACCCAGGCATGTGCCCTGACTGGGAATCGAACCTGCAATGCTTTGGTTCACAGCCTGCACTCAATCCACTGAGCTATGCCAGCCAGGGCAAAAAAGGATAACTTAATAAGATATCTAAATAAGAATGTTCTAAAAATACTCATTAAAAATATAGAATTATCCATTTACTTATTCTTACCATAATATGGTATATAATGAATCATCCCTCTTATGTATTCAGAAGAAATTAGTACAAAGAAATATTTTATTCATCAGATAAAGGAAAAAAACCCTGATCTGTCAAACAGAAACCAAATACTTTTCCACATATTAACTTCATCTAACACATACACAAAACTTCAAAAATGTTTTTTACATGCAACATTTCCTTCTGTACTAAAAATTTCTTCCAGGTAACAGTTTCCCTTTTTACTAAGTGCCAAAGCCTTGTGAAGTTACTGTAACATAAAACCATGCCTTTCTACTGTTGCAAACAATAAAGAGCAATGAGAACAGAAGAGGCAATGTGACTTCCTCTAATGATCGACTTCAGTTCTAAGGCAAGAAAAATATTATGGCAGATCTTTTTATTTTATTTATATTTTAAATTATTTTCAGTAAAATTTTTATCTTTTCATGTTTAAAATGGATTGAAATAAAACACTAATTATTAAAATGTGTTTATGAGTACATTTGTTTGGGAGGGCAAGGTTGTGTGTGTGTGTGTGTGTGTGTGTGTGTGTGTGTTCTAACTCCCTCACCACTACCACCAGAAATTCATGAGCAAATATTTCATTTTCACATTTAATCAGACTCACTAGGACTACTTTCTGTGCTAAACTACATTTACACACAAAATATACAACCTATTAACAAATACTTTGATGAATAAGCCTAATGAAATTAAAATTACCATGATATAAATTCACAATGTACCCATTTTCACTGGATTACTCATTACCCTTTTTTGCTTCTGCCTCAAAGGGTCATAATCAATAATTCCAAGAAATCTAAAAATAAGTATAGCAGTCACTAATAAATTCATTAATGGTGTAATAACATGAGCAATCTGGATAAATATTTTCAACAAGAATTTATTGAGTACTTGGGTGTTCTCACCATGGTCTCTTCCTTTAAAAATTTTATTGCTCAGGTGCAGAAAAAATTTTCTGCTGTTGGATGTCTCATGCTTTTTTGCATGTCATTCCCTTTGCCAGGAATACCTTGTTTGAATCATCCTGATTTTTCCTTTAAAATAAGGGTCAAATAGTAAATATTTTAAGCTTTACATGCCAGGCAATCTCTATCACAACTTGACAGCTCTGCCCTGATAGCTTGAAAGCAGTCATAAACAATATTAAACAATTGAATGTGGCTTTGTTACAATAAGACTTTATTTACATGAACATGCAGCAAGTCATATATGGCTTAAGGGCCATAGTTTAGTAACCTATGGTTTAAAACTTTCTGCATATGTAGAAAAGCAATACAGCATAATGGTTAAAACATGGGTTCTGGAGCCAGTTAGCCTGGTTTCTGAATTGTGTGACCTTAAGCAATCCATATGATTCTCTTGCCTGTTACTTCATCTATAAAATAGGTATTTTAATACCTATGTATGTGTACAGAGCCTTTGTGAGCAGTAAATTAGTTCATTGACAGGTTCTAATGAGGTTATAAAAGTTCCTGGTACATGATAAGTGCTATATAAGGGTTAGCTGTTACAGATATATATTACTCTCTATATTTCTTTTGTTCCAGGAGATTTAAAATATTGCTTCCTTAGGTCAGGGGTGCAAGAATTAAACAAGGGAAACAGAAAGAATCAACTTTAATAAAAGTGTTAAAGGGCCTTGAAGTGAAAACACCCAAGTTTAATCAAAATAAAGAAAATGGTAGTACACTAAAAGAAAAGATGGTATAGGAGTATAGCAATAAGTAACAAGATGTCTTTAGTGTGGGATATTATAAAAAGGGATAAAAATGTAAAAAGGAGAAAAAATGACTTGTGTAAAGGTGGGAAAAAGAAGTAAACTACTTTAATGTAGAAGGGAGGGTAGAGGGAAGTCTAAACTATAGCCCATTTCTTGAATTCTGTGTTTCAATGACAAGCCAGTTGTTCTGGTTGCATGAAGATCCACTTTGTGTCATGAAATGACTGTTGCATATAAATGTCAAGACTGACAGGTCCTAGAAACTAAGACTTAAACTCCATCAACACAGAGACAGTTTCAGGTTCTAAGAAGAATGCCTGAATGGGCAGACAACTCACCATTAACAAAAGCCAAGTCAAGATTACTGGCCTTTGCCCTGAGACACTTATTTGCAAAAGGTAGGAAGGAATACTTTTTAGTATGATATTATATAATGTCTCTCATGTGGCTTCTGTATTAGATTAGATTAGATTAGATTAGACTAGATTAGATTAGATTAGACAACGTTTTATTAACCTATAACCCCAAAATCTTGGTGACTTAAAACAACAAAGCTTGATTTTCTCATTCATGCTCACTCATACTACATGGTCATATAGGTTTTCAGGGATCTCTGTTCCATGTGGCTCTCACTCTGAGACCTAGACTGACAAAGGAGCTATGACCTGGAATATTACCAATCATTTTGACAGAGGGAAAGATAACTCTAGAAGATCTCCATTGGTAATTTAATGTTCCAGCCTGGAAATGATACTCAGCATGTCTAGCTCAATTTATAGGCTAGAGTTAATCATGTGGTTTGACCCAAACAAAAGAATACCAAGAAGAGAATCCTACTAAATGCTGAGACATTGTAGAGCCACAAGTATTTGATAAGTAGCAAATAATGACTCCTACAATTTTCTACCTAATATGGAGGTTACTTATCACAGCTTTCTTCAATGGAGAGGTTTTCAAAATATTGAAAGAGCCAGCTTTGGAAGTCTATTGAATGATTGTGAACACTGCCAGGGAGTGAAGCCCTCTTGTACACAAGCAGCCATGACCAGTTGAAAAAGCACTGGAAACAGTAATTGCTATAGATGTTGCCCCAGGTGGACATGGCAGCAGCCCTGGTGACAGACTTAGAATACACTAACTTGTGGTTAACACTCCAGCCATCCAGAATCAACAGGGAAAAGTAGGAATGAAGTAGAGCACAGAAGGGGAGCTGAGATCCTAGTTTTTCTCTTTGGAAATTTGAAGCCACAGACTACCAGCATTACATTTATCTCCTTGAGGCTGCAGATGTTTGGAGCTATGAAGGGTTTGTTGGTGCTACCCTATAGTGGGCACAAGGCTATCATCATCTGTTTAAAAGCTTTGTGTTATGCCTAGAACTGGCAGAAGATGGCAGAGTAAATATGAAGCCCATATTTTCAACTTAAAAGTTAAGTGGGGAGAGACTTCCAGTGCTGGCCAAGATGGAATAAGTCTGCTGATTATAAGTAAAAATTCAGTATATACAACAAACAGCACCTACCTGAGGACTCTGAAAAGTAAGCAGTTTGGGGAGAGGAATCAAAAAGTGACCCATATTGGGGGTAAGGTTCCTAGGTTTTTATTTCTCTTTTCCCTCATGGTTTTGACTCAAATGTGGACAATGTTTAAGAACTATGGCAATAGCTTCACAGACAATAAAATATCCAAGAGAAACACCATATTTCCAGCTCAAGGATCAAGAAAAGCAATCTCTGCAAGCTGAAGGGCAGGGAAGGAGACAAAAACTCCCAGGGAAGAAGGAGCTGCAGAAGATGATTTCAACTCACACAAGACCTGAGCTCACACCTGAGATATGCATGCCTGAGAAAGACCCAAATCAGCAAAGAAAAGGTTTTGATAACTGAACATAAATACAAATCACTCCAAAGTCCCAGAAAAGTTCCTGAATAGCACTGAGGACAGAACAAAAACAAGATAGCAAAAGGTTTGAGAACTAAAGTACAATGTAGAGCAATTCCCAATTTCCAGAATGTTGCCACATGCCTAGGACAAACTCAAAGAAGCAAAGTTAATACTTAGCAAATGTAAGAGACATTGGAACCACTACTAACAGAGGATGAGACAGAAACTGTGTTCTAAACCTAAGTGTGGTCATTTCCTGCTAAAATGAAACATGCACACAATATACATACATCAACATTTTAAAAGGATTCAGAGTTTCACAACATAATATTTAATATGCCCAGATAATTTCTCCTATTTAATCAACAAACAAAAAACCTGGGAAAATTTGGACCATTTCCAAGGAAAAGACAATCAGCAGATGACAACCTGAAGATGACTAAGATGTTGAAATTATCAAACATTGTAAAGGAGTTATTATAACTATTTTCCTTGAGGAAATGTAAAACCACTTGGTGTGAATGGAAAGATAGTTCACAGCAGAATTTTTTTTAGCAGCAAGATCAATATATTTTATTTTATTATTTTTAAATTTTTAATTTTTTAATTTTTCTTTTTTTATTGTTGTTTAACTACAGTTGTCTCCATTTTACCCACCACCACTTACCCCCACCCCAGACATCCCCACCTCCCACCCTTGATCCTACCCACCTTTAGCTTGGTCCATGTGTCCTTTATACATGTTCCTTGACAACCCTCTCCCCTTCCCCCATTATCCCCTCCCACCTTCCCAATGGTTACTGTCAGTTTGTTGTTAATTTCAATGCCTCTGGTTATATTTTGCTTGCTTGTTTGTTTTATGGAAATTTTATAACACAAAAATACAATGTCTTTGAAAATTCACTGGTTGATCTCAATAACAGAATAGAAACAAGAAAAAAAAGCCAGATAATGTGGAGATGAGTTGATAGAATTATCCAAGGAGGACATACAGAAGGCACAGAGAGATATGAAGGATACTCAGTATCACTAGCCATCAGAGAGATGCAAATTAAAACCACAATGGGATAGCACTTCACACCAGTCAGAATGGCCATCATAAACAAATCAACAAACAACACGTGCTAGCAAGGTTGTGGAGAAAAGGGAACCCTAGTACCCTGTTGGTGGGAATGCACACTGATGCAGTCACTGTGAAAAGCAGTATGGGATTTCCTATAAAAAAAAAACTAAAAATGGAACTACCTTTTGACCTGGCAATTCCACTGCTGAGATTATACCCTAAGAATCCTGAAACACCAATTCAAAATAACTTATGCACACCAGTATTCACAGCAGCACAATTTCCAATAGCCAAGTGCTGGAAACAACCTAACTGCCCATTGGTAAGTGCATGGATCAAAAAACTGTGGTACCATTTGCACAATGGAATACTATGTAGTAGAAAGAAACAAGGAGCTCCTCCTACTCTTTGAGGCAGCATGGATCAAACTGGAGAGCATTATGCAAAGTGAAATAAGCCAGGTGGTGAAAGACAAATACCATATGATCTCACCTATAAGTGAAAGCTAATCAACAAAATGAATAAACAACCAAAATATAACCAAAGACATTGAAATTGAGAACAGGCTGACAGTGACCAGAGGGGAGAGGGGAGGGGATTATAAGGAAAAAAGATGAAGGGTTTGAAGGAACAATTATAAAGGACACATGGACAATAACAAGGAGGGGTGGAAACAGGGGAGGGAGGTTGTGGAGGCTGGGGCAATGGAGAAGAGTGGGGGGAAAAGGCAGAAAACTGTACTTGAACACCAATAAAAAATGTTAAAAAATAAAAATAATAATGGAATATTTAGATGTAGCATTCAAAAAGGAAACATAAACAAAATGCATCTAAATGAAATTTAAAAAGATGAAAGTTTCCATAATTTCTACAGTGGCAAGGAACTGAATTCTGTCTGTAAATTGAATGAGCTTATAACAGGTTCCTAAGAATAAAATGAGACCACAGCTCCAACTGACACCTTGACTGCAGCCTTGTGAAACCTAAGCAGTGTTCAGCTAGGCTGCATCCATAAAAACTGCACCCACAAAAACTGTGAGATAATAAGTGGGTTTTTCTAAGCTAAAAATGAATGAAACCAAAAGCTAATTGTTTAAAAAGTGAAGAAGTGAAGTGGGGATCAAGTTTACACACATTTTTCTTTGTTGGGGGAGCAGTGGACAGGGGGATGCCAAAAGAACATGTCTTGACTCTAGGTTCTGTTCTTAACTTTGGTGAGTCTTCTGACATCCTTAGATAAAAATGTCTTAATTTCTCAAATATTTGCCTCACCTACCTTATGAGGTAACATCAGTGTAAATGGTTTGAATATAGTAGTGCTTTACAAATCTAAATAATTATTAATGTGCTTGCACATAACAAAGAGAAATCTGAAGAATACGGTTATCAGAGTTAATGTAATTAATCTCTGTTTTGAGGGTGGCATAGATTTATCTATTAATTGCATAAATTATCACATTGAATTCAAAACTATCTAACTCCTGAGAATGCTTTAGTGATTTTTATTTATCCACTTAATAAAACTCTCAAAAGAAGTCATACACTTACTAAGTACCATAAAATTATACTCTTAATTAGGCACTATTGAAATCAATTCAGCAGCCACCTTGAAATGAGTAGAGATCCTTGTGACAATGAAGGTAGAAGTTTCAGTGAGGCCCTCCCTTCCTGTCTTTCAGATTTTAAAATATCTATATCTCCACAGAGTTCAAAGGAAGGATAGTTTTACTCTTCTTCCTTTTCAGTAGTGGCTAGTGATATCTGAAACTGTAAACAGCTCCCCAGATGACCTACAGTAAAGAAAGACAAACACAAAGAGTATTTCCTGGGACTGGGGTCATTGAGTCCTAGGCTCTGTCAACAGAGAAGCACATCGGAAGAAATAAGAGGATTGGTAGATCTTGTTTGAAATGACAGTGGTGCAGACAAAGAAGAGATTGCTGATGGGGACAAAGGTCCCAGGAAGGTTAGAGATAAAAGAATAGACTTGTGTACCATCTGCACAGAAAAGTTTGAAAAGAAAACAAATGAGCTAATATCCATCAAGACATATCAACAAATAGCCCTAGCTGGTATGGCTCAGTGGATTGAATGCCAGCCTGTGAACCCAAGGGTTGCTGGTTTGATTCCCAGTTTAGGGCACATGCCTAAGTTGCAGGCCAGGTCCCTGGTGGGGGTTGTGTAACAGGTAATCACACATTGCTGTTTTTCTCCCTCTCTTTCTCCTTCCCTTCCCTTCTCTCTAAAAATAAATAAAATCTCTGTTAAAAGACTTATCAAGAAATAAAGTACATTCTGCAGTAAATATAACTTATCTAAAATCTAAGCTACTATCAACAGTGCACTCTAATATAAGCAGTGGTTCATGCATAAATATTTATTACAATAGAAAATGTCACCCTTTCTAACAAGCCCATACATTTAGGATTGTGTAATTCATCAGTAAATACTGAGCTAAAATTCAGATTTCTCATGGAAATTGTCAGTTCTAATTAATTATTTTAATAGAGTCAAAAAATAAATAAACTGTATTTTTGGAATCATAATCAAGGTTTAGAATCCTTAGAGATTACTCATGAACTTTGAATCATATGTTAAACTTTGAAAAATTAAAATATTGCTTTTTCTCTCTATGTTCTCTTCTTCACATTTTTTCAGAGAATTAATCCTGCTTGTCATGATTTGGTGGTCTGTAGTCATCACATCATCTGGCTTCAACTAATAATTTATGTTGGGATTAAAGTGGGATTAGCAATTCAAAGGGTAAATTCACATGTAATTTGTTAGAAATTACTAAATTTTCCCTTATAGGTACCATCTTGCATCTCCACAAGCAGTGTATGAGAACAGAAGCATGTGTTTTGTGTGCTAATAATGTGTGTTAATTTTAAGAGAGTAGAGAAAAGGAAGACAAGTACTCCCTCTTAAATTGGGTTTATAGTTGGAAAATAATCCCCTTGTCCTCTCCTACAATTCAGTTACTTTAATGTTTTCTGTTGGCAGTCTCTGGGCATTAACCAAAATGCCAATAAATTATTCCATTTGGTTGTATACACAGAGAGCAGTGGGAACTAATTATTTCAAGGGTCGAGAATTGGCCCACCTCAGACCTTCTCAGTGGGACAGGATGTGATACTAGCTACACAAGCTGCACACAATTTTTATGGCCAGACTCTGATGAGGCAGAAGCCTAGCAGGTGTGCTCTTAGAATGATCATACTAGATCATGGTGGTTTTAGATACACACAGGAAATAAAATAATATGCTTTGAAAGTCCTCATCTTTATGTCATTCCCCTACTGGGAAACCTACTCAGGATCCTTCCCATCTGTGTTATCAAATGCAGGCCTGTCTGCTCTGTGTCCTCCAAACAAACCAGCCTCCAGTCTGTTCTCCCCTGCATGGCTCCTCTACTGTTGCCAAGCTAAGCTGCCTGCCATTCCTTACATTGTAAAAACTGTGCATGTAAGTAAAAATTGTGCATGTAAGTGTATCATTTCTTGTTCTAGGGATAAAACGTAGAATTTGGCCAGTCCACTCCATTCACTTTCTGGCAAAACCAGCTAATGCCAGTCTCCACCAAAACCCATTCTTTCCTCAGCAGTATTCTCATGAACTGCTGGTCATTTAAGGACTGGTGTCTTTCTATATCCACAAGAAGTTCTAAAACAAATAGCATCATGTTCTGCACATGGCATGGGATTAATACATTTTGGAAAGCTGACTATATATAGCATTTAAACGTATGGCCAAATACATCTCAATATTGTAGTTAAATCTAAAACCACAGAACTGAATTTGTCATTCTTTCTGTAAAAAGAAGCAAATGAAAGATCTTCATTCATGCCTGCAAGAGAGCATGTCTCCACATACTGCGAAACCAGAATGAAAATATTAAACTACAAAAATTTCCATAAACAAAGAACCAATAGGAAAAACAATATATCTCACCATAAATACAACAGATATACTGAATTAAGCTCCACCCAGTTCACAGGATGATAGCTTATTAAAAAAGGAAAATTCAAAGCTGTATAACCAATATAATGAAAAATTTCTAAGTAAAATTTATATACATACATATATAAGATTTACATACATACATATTTATAAAATATATAGATATAGATGCTAGAAGTACTTCTGAATGAAGTATTTATGGGTTTTTAGTTTTTTCCTATGCATACTTTCTCTGCATACAGTAAAATTTTACAATAAGCATGCATTACTTTCATGATAAGAAAAAAACCTGAACAAAATATCTAAAATACAGTATAACACTTATTTGTCAAATACACTTCAGAAACATTAGATATAATATGCAAATATGATCAGCATCTAATGCAGCCAAAGGAGGAAAGGGCTTTGAAAGTGAAAGATTCTAAAAACAACTCAAAGGCGATCATCATTTTAATCTTAAGCCAATATTTGAATGGTCATTATTTATAGTCATATTTTTTATTCAAAGCAGCCTTCCCCTCCCCATTATCAAGAGATGAACTTGATGAATCCACATTTTAAATGCACACAGAGAATGAGCACATGGTGTCTTACCACATCCATAATGGCATGTTATTAACTAAGAGAAAGATGAAGGCAGAGAAGTGTCAGAAACAGTCGTGCTGCCAATCTTTAATATCCTGCCTCAATGCTAAGGAAAGGTATTGCCATTCACTCCCATCCAAAAACAATTGAATGATTCCAGTGTTTTTCTACAGGAAAGAAAAGGGCTTTGGATACAAATACATTTTGGGACTGACCCTTTTTGAAGAATAAACTGACTTTCCCTCTGAAGCTGATAAAGTTATAATGGTAGGAGACAGTGGAAATTACAAGGATTTTGGTACTATAGTCAGGTATTCTTTAATGATTTGCCCTGGACAAACATACCTAATCAGCTTCCACTATTCATTCTGCTACTGCCCACATCTTTGCAAATTGGTTCTCATTTTTTATGGTTTGATAAACTAGAAACACTGGAAACCCTTTCCTGTTTAATTTTTTTAAATTTTTCAAAACCTACCTAGCCATATGTCATTTATAAGGACAACCCCTTCTTATCTGGGTTGTTTCCTCCTTCAGCAAAGACAGAAAGAATTAAGGGGCCTCCCAGGTTTTTCCTTCTCCTCCTTCCACTGTATTCCAGTTCATTGTATGTTTTTATCCAAATGGATAACTAAAAAACTTGATGAATAACTCCAAAATGGTCATATTTCCTTTTCATGAAAAGGGAAAGTGCTTACTAAAACTGGACCTTACTTCTACCTACCATTGCCCTAATGTATTTGGGGTACATCTTTTCCTAAAGATAATGAAGAAAATAGGAGTAATCTGGAAATTTTTGGAAGTTCTAAGAAACTTCTTACTTTCCTTCATCTCTCATTCCCAATTTATCACTATATCAGTCGACTATTGCTACAATTCTGTGTAACAAACAAGTCTCAAATGTAATAAAACCACAAGCATTGTTTTCTTGCTCACAGTCTGTGGGTTACCTATATCTCTGCTGAAACAAGCTAGAATTTGCTGGGCTTTGCTCCAAAGTGTGGGTTGGGTTTAGATGTATTCCACAAGTCTCCTCATTCTATGACTAACATAGACTCCAAGCATATCCTTCTCATGGCAGATGGCAGGAATGAAAGAGACCAAGCCAAACCCACAGCACATTTAAAGTTTCTGTACATGTCTGTATTAGTTTGCTAAGGCTTCCATAACAAATACCACAAACTAAGTGACTTTACACAACAGAAATGTACAAGGTCTGTCTAGAAAAAGTCCAACCACTGTTAATGTAATGAGAATGGTTTGTGCAACATCACTGTAACCTGACAGCTAAGGAAAGAGGACTGGAATGCACATGTGTTAACAATGACAATTTCACTGTGCTAGTCCGTGGGGTGGTAGGTGGAATTGAGTGAGCATGTGCACTGCATGGCCATCACATTCAAAATGGCTGAGCCAGTAGGGGAGTGAATCTGCATCAAATTTTGCATTAAGCTTAAACATTCATCTACAGAAACTATTCAGATGATTCAGAAGGCCACAGCTGTGGGCAACTGGTGACTGGCAGCTTCAACAGGACAATGCACCTGCTCATGTATCACGTCTCATGCAGAGCTTTTTGCCATAATATCACATCACCCAGGCGACTCAGCCCCTCTACAGCCCAGATTTCATGCCCTGCAACTTCTGGCTTGTCCCAAAACTAAAATCACCTTTGAAAGGGGAGAGATTTCAGACTGTCAATAAGATTCAGGAAAATACAACAAGGCAGCTAATGGTGATTGGGAGAACTGTATGAGGTCCCCAAGTGCCTACTTTGAAGGGAACTGAGGCATCAGTGTCCCATGTACCATATTTATTGTGTCTTCTTCAATAAATGCCTCTACTTTTCATGTTATGTGGCTGGATACTTTCTGGACAGACCTTGTATTCTCTCACACTTATTGGGAATAGAAGTCCAAAGTCAAGTTGTTGGCAAGGCTGTTTCCTCTGAAGGCTCTTGGAAGAATCCTTCCTTCTTCCTGAATTCTGACAGCTCTCAGTAATCCTTGGTGTTCCTTGGTTTGTAGCTGCATCACTCCAGTCTCTGCCTTCATCATCACATGGCCTTCCTCTTTGTGTGTGTTTCTATAACCAAATTTCCCTCTCCTTTCTCTTATAAAGACATTGGTCATTGAATTTAGGGCACACCCTAGTCTACTATGACCTCATCTTAACTCAATTATATCTACAAAGATCTTATTTCCAATAAGGTCACATTTCCAGATTCCAGGAAGAGATAAATTTGGGGGAGACACTATTCAACCTACTATAATGCTACATACATTAACATTCTATTGGTCAAAGGAAATCACCTGGCCAAGTTCACAGGCAGTACCATAAATCATATGTCAAAGAGAATGAATGTATTATTCTATTACAGGGTAAGGGTAAGGACAAAGTTAGAAACAATAATCTAACCTACCAGAGTTATCAATAGATGTTATTTCTTCAAATATTGTATACAACCACATCTTTTTTTACAGTTTATACATGAATTACTGTATGTGTTGAAAAGGGTAGCAATCTGTTGTTAGAGAAATTGACATTATTCTATCAATTTACAGTGATACACAAAGTCAGGCATTTTGTTAAGCACTCTACAAAGACTATCTCAAATAATTATCACAACAACCCTGCAAGGTAGATGTCAGTATTCCTATTATCATTTTACAAATAAGGAAATTGAAACTTAAAAATGTTTTAAAAACTTACCCAGATTTATTACTGAACCAAGATTCAAACTCAGTCTGACCCCAGATATTGTGTGTTAACCATGCTGTTCTGACCTTGGTCCTTCCATCTATACTCTCAGTAAGATGGAAAACATGATGAAAAAGCTTATGTAGTTTCTTGACCACTGATTTTGAATCTCTAGTATCTGGAGCAATGCCAGGGTATTATAAATGCCCAATAAATAATTTTTAAATGATCAATAAAATAAGTAAATATTTGACAATATGTTAGTGGCTAACTTATTCCCTGAATCCTAAAGTGTTAATACTAGGAGCATAATGTCAAGGACAGACATTTGTGACACATTAATTTAAATCAATGGCCATATTAAAATGCTAATGACTTGGAAGTTAGTCTTGCAAAGCATTCTAACTCATCTGCAAAGCACTCATCTCTGTGAGTTACTGGACTTTGAGTCTTCACAGAGCTATTATCTTTAAAACTGGATCTAGCTGACTTCCAACTGTAGACTCAGCCTCATCCCAGGCTCTGATGCTGATGCTATAACTTCACAGAATATTAGGAAGTCCTGATTCAGCAAGTCAAGTAATCTGGCTTGAACTGCTAAATCAGGATAACTCTAAACTTGCATCCCAAGTATAGGAAACCTGTATTGTTCTTGTTTATTCATACATCCATTAATTCTTTCTATCAAGAAACATTTATTAAACACCTCCCATTTACCAATCCCCAAGTGACATACATAGAATAAAAACACACATGAGGGGTGGGAAAGAAGAGAGGGAGATCCTTGCCTTAGACAAGCTTGTATTTCCCATGACCAATCCTCAAAACTCAGAGACAGAGATTAGTGTGTAGAAAGTTTATTATAGCGTGATTTTGAAATCCACACCAGTGAAATACTGCCATGGAAGTAGGAGTGGGCAGAGAGAGGAGTAAGGCTGCCATGCAACATATCATGGATTAAATTCTCTTCCCCCCAAATGTACATGTTGAAGCTCTAATCCCCACTGTGACTGTATTTTGTGATAAGGGCTGTAAGGAGATATTAAAGGTTAAGTGAGGTCATGAGGGTGGCCTTCATTAGCTAGGACTGATATCTTAATAACAATGGAATACTACTTAACTATAAAAAAGAAGAAATATTTACCCTTTGCAACAGCATAGGTGGACCTGGAGAACATTATGCCAAGTGAAATAAGCCAGTCAGAGAAATACAAATACCATATTATTTCACTCACATGTGGAATCTAATAAACTGAGCTAACAAGAAAAATAGAGACAGGCTCATAAATAGAAGGCAGGATGACAGCTATAGGGGATAGAAGGTGGAGGGATCTGGCAAAAATGAAAAAGTACTCATGGACATGGACAATGGTGTGGTGATTGCAGGGGTCAAAGGGGGCATTATACTGTAATATAAACAATACAGTAAAAGAACAGGAAGAGAGACACCAGAGATATCTTCTCTCTCTTCCTGTAGCCCCACCACCATCCACATACAAAGGAAGAGCCAGCCATATGAGGATATAAGAAGAAGGTGGTTGTCTACAATCCACCAAGAGATCCCTCACCAGAAAGGTGAATTTGCAAGCACCTTGATCTTGGACTTCAAGCATGCAGAGCTATGACAAAATAAGTTTCTCCCCATCTGGTTACTGTCAGTTTGTTCTTAATTTCAATGTCTCTGGTTATATTTTGTGGGCTTGTTTGTTTTGTTGATTAGGTTCCAGTTAAAGGTGACATCATATGGTATTTGTCTTTTACCACCTGGCTTATTTCACTTAGCATAATGCTTTCCAGTTCCATCCATGCTGTGGCAAAGGGTAGGAGGTCCTTCTTTCTTTCTGCTGGGTAGTATTCCATTGTGTAGATGTACCATAGTTTTTTGACCCATTCATTTACTGATAGGCACTTAGGATGCTTCCAGCACTTGGCCATTGTAAATTGTACTGCTATGAACATTGGGATGCATGGAAAGAAGAGGGGGAAAGGTTTTCAGGAACATCTATTACTGGGAACTGCCCTGCTTGGTTTCAGAAACTGTAACCCCTCATGGCTAAGGCTGACTAAAAGACCTTGGGACCACAAGCAATCAAGGAGGCAAAGCTTATCTTCCTTGTAGGGGAGCCGCCTCTGACCCCTTTTACTTCACCTTGCTTGGCCCCGGGCAGATGACTGGTTAGCCAATGATGGGTAACATTCCTCAAGGGAGGGGTGACCTATGACAGGCATGGTCATGAAGGGGACCTCAGGGAAGGACTTGGAGGGCTACAGACAAAGGGGGTGATGGACCATTGCCC
>PVIA01008115.1:0-59487 GCA_004024845.1 Tonatia bakeri
GAAGGGGCACACAGAGCAAGAACATGCAGGGCAGCTTTGCAGCTAATCCATGGCATGGTTATTTAACATACCTATAGCCTTGGGCTGGTTGCCTGAATATGCTAAATAGCTATGGCCATGCTCTGGGCTAGGGGGATGGAAAGGAACACCTCCCTGAGACGTGACTAGGAGCAGGTCCCCTGAGTTTCAGCGCTTGGGTCGGAGCTCGGAGGAGATTGGTTCCAGGACATGGGGTGACACTTGCCCAGACCCATGATGGTGACCAGAAAAGCTGGAAAGGACAGCAGATTGAGGGCAAGTGTGGCCAAGTGTAGGAGGAGTCGGAAATAGGGCTGCAGAGGAAGTTTGGCGCGGGGATTTAAACCCAGACACGGCAGCCATAGAGGAGAGAACCATGCGGATTTGGCTGAGTGGGGACTCCCGTGATCCTGCAGAGGAAAGAGGACCACGTGGCTGGACTGGTGGAGAAGAGGACCACGTGGCTGGACTGGTGGAGAGGACCACGCACCTTTGCCAGAGTGGGTTCCCCCACAGCAGTAGTAGGGGGAACCGTTACCCGGTTTTAGCAGAGATTCCGGCGACACAGCTGATGGTGCTGAGAACCAAGAGAGGCCTACCAGCCAAGCACGGATTACTGGGAAGAACCAGACACTGCCTGAGACTGGACTTCTATTTCCTTTCCTGAGATACGGTACCCCATACTGGGCAAGGGTGGGGGAAGGAAGAACTGTGTGCGTTTAGTGGGTGTTTTAAGGGACTTTAAGATTTTTTGATAAAAACATTAGGTCACTGCCTTAAGTTTTGTATAGCACAAAATAAACGTTTTCCTTTCCTTTTCACCAATCTCTGGCATTGAGAGATATCTTTCCTTTATGGCGGCGGACAAGACGGACCCAAATTTCTTTCAGTAAGAGCATCACCGTCCCGGGGCTCCCGGGCCCCCCTTTGCTTGTTTGGGTCCTGCTCTGTAACACCAGTTTGGGGCTAATTCAAATAAAGCTACTATGTACATCCATGTACAAGTCTTTGTATGAACATACATTTTCATTTATCTTAAGTAAATATCTAGGAGTGGAATGCCTGGGTCAAATGGTAGATGCAGGCTTACCTGTATTTACGAAGTTGCCAAACTACTTTCCAAAGAAGTGATATTCATTTACATCCTCACTGGCAGTATATGAGAGTCCCAGTTGCTCCACATCCTTGCTGACACTGGGGTTGGTCCCCCAGATTCTAGCGGTGTTGAGTGGTATCACAGTGACGTTTTAATTCTCATTTATATAATGACTGATGATGTTGAGTATCTTTTTTAAAGATTTTATTTATTTATTTTTTTAGAAAGTGGAGGGGAGGGAGAAAGAGGGAGAGAAACATCAATGTGTGGTTGCCTCTCACACGTCCCCTACTGGGGACCCCACCCACAACCCAGGCATGTGCCCTGACTGGGGATTGAACTGGCCACCCTTTCCTTCACAGTCCCAAGCTCAATCCACTGAGCCACATCAGCCAGGGCTTGAGTATCCTTTCATAGGCTTATTTTATCAGTGTATCTTCTTTGGTAAGCTTGCCTCTTTTTTCCTGGGTTGTTTTTGTATGACAAAATCCTGAGAATTTTTTGTATATTCTAGATCCAAGTTCTTTATCTGATATGTGATTTGAACTACTTTCTCCTAGTGTGTGGCTTGTCTTTTCATTGGGTTTTGTTACCATAAATGACATTTGAGAATCTGAGTCCAGGGGTAACTGATTTAACTTTCACTTAGATCTCCTCAGCTGTTGTGTTCAGAATAGAACAGGGAGAGGGGAAAGGCTGAAGCAGTGAGTCCATTTATAACATTATTAGGCAATTACGATAATCCAGGTAAGATATGATGGCTTCCTGGACTGAGCTGGCAGCAGTAGGGGTGGGGAAAAGCCGGATTCTAAATATAATTTGTACTGGCATCCCAAGAGTGGTGCTGGCGAAACCATCTGCTCCAGGTACAGGCAATAGGTGGGGAGCTGTCTGCAGAGAATTAAAAAATTGTATGAACCTGCAATTTTAAACAAAGCCAGTGATAAAAAAAAATACTCCTCTGAGAAGAAAATCTTTTATTATTTTAAGTTCTCAACAATTTCCATAGTTTCCGCAGTGTGTTAATAATATACCCGCGAGCTTCAATTTAGCATATTTTATTTCTTATCCTTTAATAAACATTGTTTGCCAGATGGAGGTTACTTCAGAGAAAGCTCAGTTACACCGTAGGGCTTCAGCACACTTGGATGGACTCAGCTGCCTGCTCTGGTTCTCAGTGAACATTTGCACAGCGATTAGGAATGGCCTGGGCTAGGTTGGGAGCACTTCCCGAGGCCAGTGGGGTGAGGGGTGGGGGTGGGGGCAGGGGGTGGGGACTGGCACACCTATCCTTGCAATTCAACTGCAGATTCAGAGTAAACAGTAGTGCAGTGACTGTAGAGATAAGAAACTGAACTTGAATAACTTCAATTCTGTCACTCAGTGTGACCACTGAGTTAAGTGAAGAAATTTTTGGGTTTTGAATTTCTGGGTTTTATTGTGAAATGGGATTTTTATCTTTGAGACATTTTGTGACCACTTTGTATTGAGTAACTCACATAATTTAAATTTATAAAGTTTTCTTCCATCGGCTATGAAGGAAGATTGACAAATCTGGCTCTACTCTATTAAACACAAATGTATAAAGAAAATCAATTCTTTTAATGTCATTGACAAGTTTGTAGAAGTTGAGACTCAAACCTCATTAATGCAAAAAATAGATATAAGTTTTTTGTATTTTTCATAAAAATAATAAATCAGGTAGCATTAATTCATTACTTTTTTCCTTTTTATATCGTAATCTTTATCTTGTTCTTTATTTTTTGAATTGTGACATTTTCCTAGCACGATTTTATATACGAAGTTTAATGAAAGAATAATCAGTTGTCTGCATTTCTTGTCGGGCCATTATTAATGATTTTAGTTCATGATTATTATTATTTTGTATCTATTACTGAAAATAATTCTGTCACATATATGAGGGATTGTTTAAAAAAAAGGGATCCACCTTGGTCATCAAACCCTGTTACCCCACTGATAATTTGAAGTGAGGGCCAACAGCACTGCAGGGTGTGGGTAAGGTAAAGAGGTGGCATTTGTTTATTTGTTTTATTTTGTTTTGCTTTTTACCCTAGCAACTGGAAGGATGGTGTTCTCATTTACAGGCTCGTAAGGGAAAAGTTGATGTTTGGTTTGGGGACACGCCAAGTTCAAGATGTCCATTAGAAAAATAAGTGCAGGTATTAAATCTACCGTAGATATACAAATCTGGAGTTTAGGAGCGAGACCCCAGCTGCCAAGTGTCAGCACACGGCTGGTATTTAAAGACACAGAGAAATGGATGAAGTCAGGAGAGCAGGGTACACCAAGGGGAGGTGGTCTGGCAGTGCCAGCACTGTGCCGGCACTCAGAAACTGGCCCTCTGTGGCCCAGCACACAGCCACAGGTTTACAAATCATCCACATGTGCTCAAAAAGGACACACATTCTCTTTTTATTGTGCATGTGTGTTGGTTAATATCTGTCTGCTTGATATATGTTTCTTAAATATTTTACAATTTCCAGAGTAAATTTTTGACTCATTTGCCTCTCCCAGTAATCTTGTCACTTCTTGCTTTCTCTAGTGGACTCTATGTTTCAGAAACAGTTCTAGATTTCCAGAAAAATTGAGAACATGTGCCCCTGCTCATGGTTTCCCCGTCACTAACATTTTACATTTGTATGGTGCATTTGTTACAATTAATGAACCAATATTGATACACCATTATTAACAACAATGTATTCAGCAGTGCTTACTTTTCATCCATGTCTTTCTTTCTGTCCCAGTATCCCATCCAGGATACCACATTATGTATTTGTCATATTTCCTTGAGTTCCTCTGATGACAGTTTCTCAGACTTTCCTTTGTTTTGATGACCTTGACAGTAGGAGTGTCCCTCTATTGGACTTAACCCCCTTAGTCAGGGGTTATGAGTTTTTGGAGGAAGATTACAATATAAAGTGACAGTATAAAGTTCATCATATCGTATCAACACGATTCATGACTGTTGATAATGACCTTGATCACCTGGCTGAAGCAGAGTTTGTCAGGTTTCTCTACTTCCCTTCTTTCCGTATCACATACTTTGGGAAAAAAAAAAAAAACATTATGTACTGCTCACATTTAAGGAGTGGAGAGTTACGCTCTCCTTCCTTCAGGGCAGAATTTCTGCAGAAATTATTGGGAATTCTTCTGCATGGACATGTGTTTCTTCTTCTTTTATTACTTTATTCTTTCATTTGTTTATATCAGTATGAACCCATGGATATTTATTTTGTACTTTGTGTAATAATCCAATTGAAGTAATAACAATTATTTTATTGTTATTGCTCAAGTTGTTCCAGCTGGGGCCACTGGATGTTCTTTCAGCTGGCTCCTGTGCCCCCTGAACGTTCCTATCAACGTGGTTGGGTTGTTTTCTTTCGATACTTGGGAGATTTTTGTTAGCACTGCCTCGCTTTCTGGCACTACAACATGTTCTAGGCTCACTTTTTGTATTTCCTGCCCCAGTCCTGGAGTGAGTCACTTCTATGAGGAGCCTGGTTCCTTTTCCCAGAGGTACGACAGACCAAGATCTGGGCACTCGGTGTTCCCAGGCATGTGATTTGCTGCTTTTTGTATTTCAAGTCCACTGTTTAGTTGTATGTATGCTGATGATGTTGGTTATAACATCTTTATTTTTATCTTCTTGTTGTAAGAAAACAACATGAGATTTACCCTCTTAACAGATTTTTAGGTGTATAATACAGTGTTGTTAACTATAAGCACCAAGTTGTGCAAAAGATCTCTAGAAGAGATTCATTGAGTGATCCATTACTGGAACATTATACCTATAAGTTAGTAGCTCCACACTGGGCCCCCCTCTCTCCCTGGCCACCGCTGTTCTGCTTTCTGCTGCTCTGAGTTTTACTATTTTATTTTATATTTTTGTTGTTACAAAATCATATTTATTGTGAAAAGTATAGAAAAATTAGTATAATCTTTTTTTGTACAGAGTGGCGAGTTTTACTATTTTTAGATACATGGTATAAACAGAGTCATGAAGTGTTTGTCTATCTGTGACTGCCTTCATTTACTTAGCACAATGTCCTCAAAGTGCATCCACTTTGTCACATATTGCCACATTCTTTCTTTTGGAGGCCTAATAATATTCCATTGTATGTCTATATCTCATTTATAAATTCACTTATCTGTTATTAGGCACTTAGGTTTTCTTACATCTTGGCTATTATGAATAGTGCTGTGACGAACAGAGAAGTGCTAGTATCTCTTTGAGATCCGCGTTTCAGTTCTGTTGGATAAACACCCAGGAGTGAGACTGCTAGGTCGTATGGCGGTTCTACTCTTCGTGATGTGAGAAACTCCCATACTGTTCTCCACAGTGGTGGCACCGCCTTGCACTCCTGCCGCCAGTGCACAAAGGCTCCCTTTCCTCCACATCCTCAGGAACACTTGCCATCTTTTTTAAAAAAACAATAACTGCCTTAACAGGTATGAAGTGACATCTCATTGTGGTTTGGGTTTGCATTTCCCTGACGATTAGTGATGTTGAGCATCTTTTCATAAACTGATTGACCATATATATGTCTTCTTTGGAGAAATGCCTATTTCAGTCCTTGGCCCATTATAAAAATCAGGTTGTTAGTACTTTTGCTTTTGAGTTGTAGAAGTTCCTACATATTTTGGAAATTAACCCCCTATCTGATACATGGTTTGCAAATATTGTCTCCCATTCTTAAGTTGCCATTTCATTCTGTTTATTATTCCCTCTGCTGGGCAATTTTTTGCTTTGATATAGTCCCAATTGTCTGTTTTTGCTTTTGTTGCTTGAACTTTTGATGTTATAGCCGTTAATTCATTGCCAAGACCATTTTCATGAAGGTTTTCCCCTATGTTTTCTTTGAGTTTCAGGCTTTATGTTTAAGTCTTAAACCATTTTAGTTGATTTTTATGTGTGGTTTAAAGATCAGACCCAATTTCATTCTTTTGCATGTGAATATCCAATTTTCCCAGCACCACCAGTTGAAGACATCTCTCATCTCCTCCTTTCCCCATTGTGATTCTTGACACCTGTGGTAAATTCTTGATCTACTAGTCTTTTTCCTCCCAATATCCCTTATTTACTTATATGATTTTACACTTAAGTTCTATATTGTCAGATATTAAAATTGCTATGCCAGTTTACTTTAGATTTGTATTTATCCATCATTTTTTATCACTTTACTTTCAAACCATCTGAATATTATTGTTTTAAATATGTCTCTTTTAGATAACATATTGAAGGACTTTTTAATGTAGTCTAAAACTTTCTTGCTTTAAATGTCAAGTTTAAACTTTATATTCATAATAATTTATTATATTCATAATCTGATATATTGGGGCTTTTGATATTTAATTATTTTTATTTACTATACTTTTTTGTTTTTTCATCATCTTTTTAATCTTTGTAAGTTGATTGAACTTCTGTCTGCTGGTTTGAAAGTTATACAGTCTGTTGTTAGTCATCTGTTTACCTCTAATAATTAAGATATACTTAAATGTTACTCTTGTCTACCCATTTCTTCACTACATCAGATTCTAACTTTTTCTCTACATTAGACAAGTGCACCCTCTCCCAACCTCAGTATGTTGCTATCATCTAGAACTTCACTGTCTAATATTGTAGACCCTAGCCACATGTGGCCATCTAATTTTAAACTTAGTTAAAATTAAATAAGGTAAAACAATTCCATTTCCCAGGTAGACTAGTCACTTCTCAAGTGTTGGACAGCTGTGTGTGGTACGACGTGGAACATTTCCATCATCTTAGAGACTGCGTTTGGACAGTGATGATCTAGACTTTTATTCTACATTGTTTTGAACACATTTTTGGTTGGTTACAAACTCTTTAAAAAACAGCGAACTTTACTGAGTCATTTTCTTATTCTTAATTTGCATATACTTTAGAGCATCTTCCTTAGTCTTTCTCTATACTTTCTAAAAAGCTTCCTCCATGAGTACTTCAATGGGAATCTTTGTGTGGAAAACCCTGAGGCACTTTATAGATAAGCATATCTTTATTTTGACTTTGTGTTTAAATTATAAATCATCTGGACATAAACCCTAAGATAAAATATTTCTCCTTTGTCATTCTGGTAATTTTTTTCTATTGTCCTTTTTATTCAGAATGCCACAGAGAACTCTCTACTAGTCTGACATTTGTTTCTTACAGATGTTGTGCACACTCTGTTTTCCTTTCTCTTTTGAAAAATTCTTTATTAACCATACAATGAGCTATTTTTATCTTGGAGCACTGCATTGTCTATAGTGTGTATGTGCACATGAGTGTGTATGGATGTGTTTACACACATGGCCCTTTTCTTTTTCCATGTAACACACACACATGCACCATAAATATTCTATAATGGCTAGATATTTTAGTCTCCATCTCTTTAGAATTGATTAGATATAAAACTACTTATGCTAACAAGCCATTTATCTTCATAAGTCAAATACAATTTAAAGAAAGCACTTTCTTCTCAATCATAGGCATTTATCATCTGGAAGTAAGTATCTCATTCAATTATACTGCATCATGCCAATTAAAAATCACATGAACCCTAAAGCATGTTTGCACTTCAGAAAAAAAAAAAAGAAAAGCTCAAATAATGGGAAATACTCTAAGTAACTTTAAATCCCACTGGTTGAAAGGCAATCTTCTTTGCTATAATTTTAGAAAGTTAGAAACATTTGCACTTATTTTAAGATACAAAATCCTAATTCTTAATATAAGTTTTTCTTTCCTAAAAGTGCTTGCTCACTCTTGTTTTGAGATTTGTGCTGTCATAGGCAATTCTTTATATTTTAATATCATCAGACACATAGGGCACATTGTACCACGTGCTCAGGGCACTCTGCATGTCCTCTCCCACAGGAGGCTGAACCAGGAGGAGTATAAATGCTGATTACATAGTCAGACTACAATAACACAAATAAAGGGTATAACCAATTTTGTGAAGAATTTCAGCAAAAACCTGTTTTAAAAAGAAATGAAGGTTCTGAAGAGAATTCACAAAGGGTAAGTGCAGGCAGCCAGTGAGCAGAGAGAAAAAGTTCCACCTCAAAATTTAAGCAAAAACATTCAGATTGAAACAAAAGCAGACTATCTTTTTCCTAACAAATTGGCAAATTTTAACTAAATGTTTAAATGTCATTTCATATGTGAATAATCAGACAAAGATTTAGAAATTGGTATTGTCCCAAAAAGTTTATATGTGACAAAATTTCATATTTTGCAAGTTACAGAGGATCTATTTAAGTAGAAAAAATAATAGCTGAAAAGACACCTGAAAGCATAGAGCCAAATAATTGAAGGGAAGTTGGAAGTTATCTCCTTCAGTTTTCTCCTAAAACTTGCTGGTATTTTTTTCTCAACAATGTGGCTTTCTAGAGCTCAGGAAATAAAACCATTATTATTGTTTATTTAGTAATTAGGATTACATTTGAAAAGCTACAACTTAGAAGAGCAGATTTTCTAGAAAGTGCCAGATAGTAAATCTTTCAGTCTTTGAGGGTCATGAAGTCTCTATTGCAACTACTCACCTGTTGCTGAAGAGTGAAAGCAGCCATAGACAATGCACAAATGAGTGTGACTGTGTTCCAATAAAACTTTATTTATAAAAACTGTCAGCAGGCCATATTTAGGCTGCAGTTTTCTGACCTTTACCTTAGACTATATCTCTACGTTGTTTCCTAATCATTGTATATAGAATATGTATATTTATTCATCTGATAAATAAGCTAGGAAACCTGTGTTGAATGGAGGATTTAGAGGTGAAATTTAATGAAACATAAGCAGAGAAAGAATGGTGACCCACCAGAATAATCTATAAGCTATTGCACTGGCTTATAACTTAAAATATCTAAACACTTGATGTAAACCAAGAGAAATACTCATTGCTGGTGGTAATTATACACAATCCTTTCAGAAACTTTTTAGTCAATGACAACACTTCTGAATCTCTAACTGCTAAGCGGCTGACTATAGAGTTGAAACTGAGAAAAAAACCCTAGGGGTGAGAGATGCACAGCCAAGAAGAGAAATCAGAGAAGGTAACCTCTGAACTTTCCTTGGAAAAAAAAAAAAAAAACACGGTCGAAAGTTTAAAGTAGTATTAGAGAAAAATGCATTCAGATAGTGTAGATAATAGCCACTGAAGCTCCTGCTGTGAAAATAACCATAATGAAAGTAGAAATAAACTCTGATAAAACAGCTGTTGTTTGGGTTTACACTGTTCCTTCCTCTTGTCCCCCTCTTTCCCCTTTTCTCTTCTTAAGTCTCCCTTCCCACCCATCTCCCACTTTAGGAGTGATGATTAAGTCAACGAGAGCCCCCCAGTCAGAAGTCCCTGACCACTGAGTTCTGCCCTTGGTTATTTAACTGTGATGGGTATTTCTGAGAAAGTCATCATTTCTTTCCATTGCAATGAGTGATTGACTCAACAAGGAGTTCATATTGCACCAAACACTCTCAAAAGTGATTCATGTTAATGGTGTGTCTCGGGAGATTGATGCTAAATAGAAGCTACAACTAAAGCTTAAAAAATGATTTAGCAATATGAAATCCTACAGACCACAGCGCACGTAGGCACAGTTGATGGTAAACATCAAAGAATAAATACAACTAAAAGTCATAAAATTGGATAGACAATAAATCTGACAGTTCAAGACCTTTTGGGGCTTGAATCATAAAAAATAAAATGACTTACTCAGGCATTCCTAGCTTTATTTATTTTTTTATTTTTCTATTTTGTGCCACGCATCTTTTACAGGGCAGTGAACTGAAGACAGTTTCATATTTCTGACATGTTAGTGTGGTTTACAAAGGTGGTTGCCTCACAAAATAAAATCAAATGGACATATTGAAGAACTACCTCCCTTTTGTTCATAATACTGATCACTCCTAGAGGGGGGAGGTTGCTGGGAATTTATTCACCAAAATCATACTTGAAGCTTTTATAGTCTTCCCCTGGCAGCCACAAAGCACAGCAGAAAAAGAGCTGAAAGAGCCAACTCATTTTAGGTTTTTTTTTTAAATCTTCTAATCGTCCTTTTATTTTTTTAAGGGGGCTATAAAATTGGGTTTCTAGACTCTATTATTGAAAAGGAAAACAATTGTAATATGTGTGATGAACTGGAGAGAGAAAATGAAGATGCAAACTTAACATTAAATTAAAGAAAATATGTCAAAATTATTTTTCTTCAAATATAAAATGTTTCATTTGAAAAGCTTCTTTTAAAATATCTAAAATAGGTAATTCTAAATATATCTTTAAATACAAAGAAAAGAAAAAAATAAGCAGACTTGTACTGCTCTTTCTTCTCAAGAATTACTACCTTCAACACTAATTCATAATTCAAACAATACTCAACCACCATTTAGAAGGCATTGTGTTAAGACCACTGTAGCATTTAACAATGAACAAGACAAGGTTCTATCCTCAAGCTTTTGTCAAAAAGCATCCTCAAGGGAAATATTAAAATCTCTGTGGAGTAAAAGAAATTGGTCTCAGCTGTCTCTTGCTACTCCTCATATACAACGCTAAATAACCTCATGAATACAAGTGTTTTTTTAATATGTCTTATCCACATTTCCCTGTTATATATGAAAATCCTTATTACTACATTCAAGACATAATGATTGCCTATTTTGTGTCAGAATCCATTCAACAATGTCTAAAATAGACATCATTATACAATGAATTATTTTATTTATTTTATTTGTTATAAAGACAACAATGCATGTTGTCTAGTAAGTTAATCTTATACATGTTTCGCAAACCCACACCTTTGAGACCTTTTGTGAAGACAATGAATAAAGTTGTTGGTTATTGGACACAATGCATTTTAGGGCTTTCTTGGGTTCCATAGTTTAGGCCAGGCACTTTCGATGAAAGCAATATTGCTCCCATGGGGTGAAAATAAGTTTTGATTGGGTAAAAAAATCTCTTTTAATATATAAAGCACAGATATATACACATACACACATACACAGAGCACATAACCAGATATATAGTACACATAAGATAATAAAATTTTATGGGGGAGCAATTAGGAAAAAATGTCTAAAAAGGCTCCTTTGGGAGGGAGGCAATAATGAAAAACGATTGAGAAGCAGTTGTCAGGGCAGTGTTTACTACTTACTAATAATCCATTTGTGTACGCCCATTCTACCTAATGTTCTCCCACTTTTCCTCCTCCATGCAGGAGGTGCCATCACCAGACACTCTCCCAGCCAAACTGCTCTGCCAGATTCTGGCTGTGGGACTCATAGGAGATGAAGGCTACAATTTAAGATAAGTTTAAGGCACGGGGGTTCTGATTTAAAAGACTTCCACTCTTATAGCTGGTTTTTATCCTTTATATAAACTGGGGTTTTGTTTGATTGTTTGTTTGTTTGTTTGTTTGTTTGTTTGGTTGGTTGGTTGGTTGGTTGGTTGGTTGGTTTTTGCTTCATTGGATCCTATACTTGATCTTACTAATCGATTCATTTACACTTTGGTGTTGCTTGGGATCTACATCAATTGTATAAATGGCAAGAGGAAGCAGTTCTCAGGTGACCAACTGCAAGGGGTCACATATTTACTGATACACTCAACAATATATCATTTCAGTAGTACTCTTCAAGTTTCCTTGAGTCTCAACTTTCCTTGGGTCAAATCTGAAGAATAGTGGAATGAAAAAGAAAGCAAGTGGCGTGCATATAGGTATGGTATGTGGGACACCCTCCATTTAACTATACTTCAACGATATCTATCTCCTGTGGCATTTCTCAAAATACGGTTGCTTTCTAAAATGCAGATTTCTTAATCCCATCCCAGACCTACTGAATCAGAATGCCAAAGGGCAGGGCCCAGTAATCTGCATTTCACCCGTTCTTTAGGTGATATGAATGTCTGCCAAAGCATGAGGCTTTGGATTAGAGCCAGATTCCTTACTGCTCAATACCGCCAGACGCAGGAACTACTCTCTGCTGTGCCATACCACAAACACCACGTTCTGACCCTAAAGAATCACCTGAGGTTCTCTGACTTCCTGCTTCCTCAAGCAGCAGAACTCCCTTTACTCTGCTGGAACATTGCTCCCTGGTCTCACCCATCTGAGACACTACAACTTGTGCTGGAAGAAATAGCTTATACATCCCTTCTGATAACAAAATATCCCCTGGCTTTGCCCACCCCACACTCCCTAGGCCCACAGTCAGGACTTTTCCCTCTGGGTTCTGTGGTTTCCTGCTCATTCTGCAACAAAACATTTAGCTGGTACACTGTATCATGGTTCTGTGTTTCCAGGCCTTACCTATTAAACTAGAAATTCTTTAAAGACCTGCCTTGTTATTTATTCATTTTCTCCCTTGGGTATAGTTTGAACTAAAAGGAAAATGTTGAATGAATAAATGAATAAACAAATAACAAGAATTGTTTTCTGTGTGTCTGCTGGCTGATGGCCTCTAATTACACTCTAAAGTCAAATTAAAAGTCCTATTCTGCCTGTTTGTCCCCTCCCACTTCTCTACAGTCATGGGTATAACAATAGTTTGGTAAACTTGTGCATGGGACTCTTTGCTTGTCACTTATGCCTTCTCCTTGAAATAACAGCACTTCTAATTTATGAACTGCTGCTTTGAATGAACTTCTATTTCAGTTCAAATGGCTCAATGGTTATTCGAATAGCTCCATAAGGGTTTCAGCTTTTTTAAAAAAATGATGTGGTATCTCATAAAATTATTGTTGATATGATTATAAACGTCAGGAATGAGACCTTGGCTCTTTGTGCAACCACATTTGGGCTCAGGGAACATTCCTTGGAAGAGTTGGGGGCTCCCACTCTACACTAATTATCAGGCCACATTTCAGTCTCTTCTGATGATAAAAGCTTTGGCTGCCTTTGAATAAAGCACTTCAAAGTCTTCCTTTCCTAAGATTTTTGAAATCTCAGCCCATGGAGACTGTCACAGCTTGGCATGCTTGTGCATTTGTCATACTCTCTGGAAGCCTGCCTCCAACCATGGACCTTGGATAAGCTGGAAGCTCTTCCTATTGATAACACTTTTTAAGAAAAGAAAAGAAAAAGACAGCACAGTGTCATAAAATAAGGAAAAATCAAAAAATGAGGAATTTTAAATATGGAGGTATATCCAGGATAACAGAAGGAAAGGGTTGTGCTCATCTGAGAGGTTTCTCGGGCACCAATAAGAAAGTGGGTTGGTGGATGTTTGTCAGTGTCCTGGAAGGAAACAATGAGATAGATGAGAGGAACTTGATTGAAATGTACAATTTACAAAAGAATAAATAGGAGTTAAGGAAACCAAGGTAGGATGGTGGGCAGCCTTGAATTAACTACAGTGGACTACCCACTGGCATCTTAGACCTGAAAGGGGCAACAAAGAGAGTGGTTACAGAGACCCAGAGAGGTGAGGAAATGGAGCTGGCCCCTACACAGGAGCTATGACCTTCCACTGACCCAATCATCCCACAGCCACTCAGCAAGGGGACAGGTAGGGGAAGAAATGCTCCGGCCTCATTGTCTCCTTATCCACCAAAATCCTGCTCACATTTTCCCCACCAACAGAAACTGTAGCCAGAAGGCAAGGGAATCCATTGGTGCTGTCCATGTGGGTCAGTTTCACAGGCCACAATGCAAGATGCAGGAAGCAGAGATTAGCTTCATGGTACAGAGAAGACATTCTGCCCAGAGGGTTCCATGAAGAATGGAAATGAGCCTGGAACCAGGAATTAGTTTTCCTTATGTTGAAAGAAGGGACAGTAGCTTTATTCGGTACATTGTAAGATATAATGAAGATTTGCGGACCATGACGACTCCAGTGACTTATATCTTCTCTGCTTTAGGTTCTATTAAGGTACTAAGAATGTGGAACTATGATAGTATGTGGATGCTGTGAATAAATTTTTTAAAAATGATATGCTGAAAGGTAGCAATGATAAATACTTAACTTGATAGTTATCTGAGAACAGACAGTACCAATCTTTATACAAATGACACAAATAAGAATTTAAAATTTATGCAAAGTCAACGATGGCCCCTGGGCTTCACATAGGAGTTTCATATACGAGCACATCTGGATATGGTCATGGCGGGGACTGCTGAGGTCAAGGCCAGCTCCAGCCATAAACAAAACCAATGACCACCTACATCGTGTGACTCAAGCAAGGAGAAAGCATCTCTTCTGCCTAACCCACTCTCAATCCCAGCTGGACAGCAGGGATCTTCTGGAGAACTGACGCCTGTGGGCAAAAACAAACAAACAAAATAAAGCGTGGGGGGAGAGTCAGTCATGTTGCTTCCTGGCGGTGATCAGAAACCTGTGGGACCTCCATTGGCAGCCAAGGACTTTATCTTGACGGGGAACATTTTAAAAGATGGTTTGGCTTTGGCCAAATAGCACAAAAAAAGAAAAACACTAAAAGTTGCAATTTACAAATCAGACACGTTAAAGGCTTGAACACACTAATTAGTTCTTAGTCAATACACTGTAAGGCTACCCTGAAATTATGGCTAAATTGCATAAAAAGAAACATGCTTGGAACCAAGGGTGGAAATGGAGAATTTGGGAAATTAAACTCATTACTCTATACACCTCTGTTATGACTCAATTCTTTTTCATTGCCCCTTTTTGAACCTTTTCTGTGTCTATTGTACTCCTGAGATGAGTAATGGAATTTAATATTAGGTTCTGTTTTTCCAATTGCAGGTATTATTTGGTCTTGCACAAGAGTAGCAGGACATTTAACAGTCTACACAAAGAGGCTTATTCAAGGAAATAGCCCTTTCTAGCATGCTAGGGTGGAGTTATTCCAAAGGAGAAAGGTAGAGCTTTGGAATTTTGATGGTGGGATGACATGTATTAGGTGGCAGCAATGGACAAAGAGGCAACGTGGGAACAGAAAGAGTGCTGAACAAGGAGTCTAGAGACCAAGTCCAAGGCCCAGCTGCTCTAACAAGCAATGTGTGACCTTGGGCAAGTCAGGTCACATGGTGGAGGGTGTGATGTGCACCCAGGTTCTCCTTCCAGGATTGAAGGACTCATTGCCCCTCCTGCTGAGAAGAATCCTGCAGAAAGCCTCCCCCATCAACCCTTTCAAAGATGGTTTCTGTTGAAGCGTGCAACTCTACCCAGGGAATTCCACATGCTCTAGCTGCTCAACTCGCTGGCCCTTGTCGTCTCCACCTCCAGGAAACCCAATCTGAGCCTGTGCATCTAGGACTCAGTTTTCTTTCCAGATCAGAAACAGTAAACACAAACAACCCTAAAGAGCTGGAGGCTTTTAATATGAAGTCCATGCATGGACATGAGAAGGGCTATGGACAACCTGAAATGGTACATGAATGCTTTGCATGTAAGTGAAGAGGAGCACTTTCCTGGATCGATGTGTTGGTCTTGACAGATTGTCTAAAATGTTTTTCACATTAACACACTAAAGTGTCATTGATGGAGATGGTCTTTTGTGGGCGTTTTAATTTCCATATTCCAGAATTTCACAAGGCACAAGGTGATACCTTCTAAAGGTTGCATTCTGTGCTCCTAATGTGCCACCAGGAAATCAATCCATATTTATGAGTTAATGACAGAGGTCCACCCTCAGAAAATATGTGTCCATTTCAACAGTGTTCTAGAAGTAATTTCCAAGTCATAATTGTTAAATCTGCCAAAGGATGGACATTCCTAGAATGGAAAAGTGAGGAGACAGAGAGAGAGACAACTGTTCCCACAATTCTAGAACTGACCTAGAACCAATTCTCATGATACAGCACCCTTCTACCCCACCCTGGCACACTATGGTGAGAAATAGATTTGCCCCTAAAGAGAATAGCAGCATCCATGCTTACTGTGTATCCACTATAGTCCAGGTACTCTATACACTGATTTTATGCAAGGCTCAGGCCAAGAAACGAGCAAACACAATTATCTCCATTTTCTATATAAGCAAATTGAGACTCAAGGAATTTCCAAATTTTGTCCAGTGTCACCAAAATAGTAAAACTGATTTGGATCCATTCTCAAGTTTGTCCTGGGTTTCAAGTGTGTCCTGTCTGGCTCCAAATTGCAGGCACATTCTGTCACAGCACCTTGCCTCCTCAGGCTAAGTCAGACCCATGTTCCAAGCTCCTGAGAAGAAACGGATCCTCAGGACAAACATGCATGGAGACAGCAGCCACGACACCAATTCGTCTCCTTTGTGCTTGGATTTATGAACTTCTGTTTATGAAAGGAGTTCATAAAAGATGTCTGGTATGTTATCAGTTGGCCACAGGTAGGTAAACTGTGTATGTGACCCAATGAACGTCTCCCTGACGGTTTAGAGTTTAGGGGCAGAGAATGTTTTAAAACCTTTCTCAGATGTGTTTGGACTACACCAACAAAACCCAAGCAGGGCATTTTTTGAGTTAATGTAACACCAGAAGTACTGGTCACTCCTGTAAGATAAGGACTTAGTACTATTAGATGTATAGTGTTCATTCTATTCAGTTAAAAGGGCTACACAGCAAACCAAAAATGACCTCTTGTAATGTCAGATTTTCATCATTCTGTTATTATAATCAGCACTGTGATCTTAATAATAAGATTACCTCTAACATCTGTATAGTATGCGCTCATTTTAACTTATCTCATTTAATCATCCCAACAATATTGCAGAGAAGGCTGAGCAGGTGTTGTATTATCTCCATGTAATAGATGAGCCAACTGAAGTTCAGATAGCGTCAAAGGATTTACCCAAGACTTCAAAATAGTGTTCTGGCTTCTAGCATTTCCCCAAACTTACTGATAGGTTAAAAAACACAAACCCAAACACATATAAACGAGCCCAAAATCTACAAAGGTCTCCACGTTAGCCCCCTTTGCCACACTTCCACATAGGAACCACAGTGAACATTTCACAGTACTCATTGGGTCTTGTCACTTCCCTTCTCTCAACCCTCCAGTGTCTTCCCATTGCAATGAAACCACCACACTGAATCCTTTCTCTGGTCTCCGGGGCCTTACATTTGTAGACTTCTCTCACCACTTCCTGGACTCCATGCTCTCCTGCTCACTCCTCTGCCCACTGACTCTAGCTTCCAGGTTCTTGAACAAACAAGCACACTCCTTCCTGTGTGTTTGTATCCTCTCTCTCTGTCTCTCTCTCTCTCTGAAATTCCCTTTCTCCTGGCATTCCCAAGAAAGATTTTCCTTACTGTCTGAGATGAAGAAGCAGCCCTTCATTCCCATCTTTTGACATTGGCTTTTGTTACTCACAATTCTTATAAGTACTTAACATTATATTCCACGTACATTTATTTTCATATTTGTTTCATATTCTTCATATTTGTTTATTTATTCTTTTTCCCCTAGAATAGAAACTCTGTGAAAGCAGTTGCTTTCTCTGTCTTGTTCGCTGCTAGGCCCTGAGTGCCTAGCAGAGTCAACTGGTAAGTCAATGCCAGACTCACGGTTTGTGCTCAATAAATAATTCGATAAATTTGGAATGGCTGAGTCTTCCTGAAAATGTCAGTTAAGTAGTTGCGACTCTGAAGGCAGGATTATAATTTTCACATTTGCTGCAGTCAGCATTTCCCTTCTCATGAAGTAAAAATCTCTTTCTAAGTCTCATAAGATTTTTATCAGAAACAGTCCCGTCTTGGCTTCACCGTTTATAAGCTGTGGGGGTTTCAATGAGTTACTGAACGTCCCTGTTATTCTACGATTCGATTTCCTCATCTGTGAGATGGACATAATTGTAGTTGTGGTGGGAATGAATCAATTAGATGTAGAAAGTAAGCACTGTGTCTGACATATGGTAAGCGCTGAATGTATATATGTCAGTAGAACTGTAAAAATCACAAAGAAAAATTACAAACACAGTCATCCATTTATTTTCTCACTGATCATCCATATACTAATGAGCTAAGCACTGGAGAAACAGAAAAGAATGAGATTCATTCCGTGTTTTAGGAAAGCCTAGGACTTGTTGGGGAAAGAAAATATGTATACTATCACTTTCTCTCTGCAGTACCAGAAACTTCCATTGTATTCCTGTGTATAAAGCATTCATTGAGATAAGCTACAAGAATAATTAATTCATGTATTCATTATTACATTGAATAGGGTGTTTTTTTGCTCATTTAATCTTCAAACACTATTAAAGACATAGCTATGAAGAAACAGATAAAGATTTTTTTTTCTTTTTTTCTTTTTAAATATTTTATTTATTTTTTGAGAGAGAAGAGGGAAAGAGGAGGAGAAAGAGGGAGAGAAACACCAATGTGTGGTTGCCTCTCATGTGTCCCCTACTGGGGACCTACCACAACCCAGGCCTGTGCCCTGACTGGGAATCGACAGATAAAGATTCCAGTGTCAAGAAATGTACAGTATAAAGGGGAAGGCAGGCATCGGGTCACTCAGATACTGACCCTGCCTGAGAACCTGGTTTGTGTGGCCTGCAGGGTGTCATTCAGATGTTGGAGTCTTAAATTCTTACATTATCAGTGAGATCTCACCTAAAATTCTGATTCTAAATTTCTCCTCAAAATCTGGTGTTTTAGCAACATGAGGCCTGCATTTCCTTCTGATAACAAACTCTGAAGTGAACAACGGTTGTCCCCTTTAAGTTACCTCTCAAGATTTTAAAAATCTCTACGGTATTTGTATTCCTATAATTTTTTAGCCTGTTTCCAACAGGCAAGAGTTAAAATTTGCTACAATAATTGTAGGTTTTTTCATTTTCTTCCTGTAACCATGTCAGTGTTTAATATATTTTTAAGGCTGTGTTGTTAGGTTCATATACATGAATATAATGTATTTTTGGTGAATTGCTCTTTTTATTATGATTTAATGTCCCTTTTTGTTCCTAGCAACTGTTTTGTTTTAAAATCTATTTTTGTCTGTGTTAGTATTACTACACAGTATAGTAATCAAAAGGTGTTCTTTTGGTTTTTACCTACCTGCTATATGCTTTTTCATTTTCTTATTTTTCTTACCTCTCACCTTCATTCCAGCCTTTATTTCTCCCTGACTACCACATTCTAAAAATCTCCTCTCCTGCACCCTCAGACCCCAAAACAGACCTTACAGCAGCATCTTCGCCTGCCATTTGAGAGGTTACTGGGAATTCTGAAGACGCAGTGACACCGCCAGCAGACAGCACCGCCAGGCACCAGGGGACAATCAAGGTCTGATTTCTATGGCCTCCCAAGTAACTTCTCTCGATTTGTAGCTGGCTTGGGTTTTCTCTATTTCTAAATTTTCTCTTAAAATATATCTACCTGTCATTACCATGCATGGAATATGAAGGGGGTTGCGGCTATCTGTCAAGACATGAATGTATAAACCACATAGACTAGACAATCAAGATATGCGATACAGACTGTAACAGATAAACGTGGACAGTTCCTAGTTCCACAAAGGGAAAATTAGATCTTAAGAACCTCCTCAGCCAAACCAACGAGTGCACAGACTCCACAGGCGGCTCCTCCTCCATCCTTCACATCTGGGGAGCAGATCTGGGAATGTGAGTGTCATTCCCAGGGTCCTAATACAAGTTAAGGACAAATGTCTTCAAATAAGTTGTGTAAGTTTAGAGGGTACATAAGTACATTTGATTATTATAACCCCAGTTTCAATCGCATATCTCAGATAATTCATCAGCTCCATTAGTATGTAGTTTTATTAATTAACAATGCAAGGATATTAGAGAGAGACAGAAACACAGGGAAGAAGCAGAGACTGAGTGGATGGAAAACGATAATTCACCATGAAGTTGAAGACGTGCATGTCGTGTGGGAGCCTAAATTGAAACAACACAGTGCTTTCACACACTGAAAATCAGCCTGTCCTGCAGTGTCCATTTAGATTTTCCTAATCTAACCACTTCAATTTATTGTCCACTAATTAGATAGAATTGTCCAGAATGAAGAAATCACTGCCCAGTAATTACTTCATTGTAAAACATAACGAGCATTGGAGCACTGACACATACTGTAAAAATCGCAGCACAATAAATAGAACAGTGTTTTCCAACAATAACCCAGCAGTGAATTCTGCTAGTGTATTTCTTCGTGAAACATGTTTATGTGATAGTCTTCCAATTTTATGGGGGAAGTTTATCACCATAAGGTGCATTTCATGACAGCCGAATAACTACATTCAGTTAGGCTTGTCACCATGTGCCTTCCATATCAAGACACATGCTGATTGTATCAAATACTGTTGACTGTCTTAGTGCCACAAATAGAAAAGATGATTACACTGTTCTGTGTAGATATGATGCAATATTATTCACATTGCAAGAAACTGAAGGTCAAGGTTGTCTAACAACATTAGAAGGATTGGGTATTGAAACCTTCGTAATGCAGTTATGATTCACTAATGGGCAGATGACAGGTATACCTTAATATGTGGATGATTCTTTATGTAAAAAGGTGGAAGAGAGATATATGCACATCAAATCATTGAGTGTTGTTGGGTGGGGATATAAGTTATGCATTTATCTTTTTGAAAATAAAGAAAAGCAATGATTTAATCAACCCAGCCCTTAAAATGCATTTATTTGTTTTAAAGGACTGTAGTAGAGGACAAGAAACCTAGAATTTTGTCTCTGTCCTGCATAGAAGCATTCTGTGATGAGAATGGCACTTAATGAGTTTGCCCTACACCTTAGCATTCACCTGCATTTCTGCTTTTAGCATAAGTACTTTTACTCTCATGTAATGTATACTGCAAAGCATATATTCATTAGGCTATGCAAGCAGGTTGATTTTCTAAAATAACAAGGATTATTAACAATTTAATAAAATTTGCAATCTATTTACATGCCATTGTCCAAGAGCTGTTATGGTCTTATCCCAGCTCTGCAAGTGATACGAGGTAGAAATTTAATTCCTCAAAATCTCATCTTGAGATTTGCTAGGAAGCAACCCTTGATCTTGGTAAGGTCTTACAGGTTTTGTTTTTATATTCATGTTGTATAGCTCAAATAATAAGATATTCACTCAGATGACTTTTACAACAGCCTATTTTTCATCAATTCTCCCTTCATATCCACACACTCTTGAACTAACTGAAAACATCAGAAAATTGTGATCTCATAATTTACCATATCAGTGCACCATTAATTTAAGAAATTGGGCAACTGTCAGATTGAACTGTCACTGGTTAAATGCTATTGGCATGCCTGTTGACATAATAGCTATGTCATGGGGACTTGACTGGCTTTCAAACACTACAACTTAGTTTGATGCCACTAACAACATGCACATGCTTTTCATTTAATCTCAGTATGTTAAAAGATATTTGCAATTCTCTAATCCACAGCCTTCTTTAGCACGATCTACAAGGTTTCCTGGACAGAGCCTGTGGGCAATATTTACACGGGCAAAGTGAGAGGTATCTTGACCTGAGATTAGGAGGAGGCCCAGCTGGAAGTGATAAATGAAAACATTCAGATGAATCAGAGAGGAGGGGCAGGAAATTCAGTATTGTCCATTACATGGTAATTGAATGATTAGAAAGTGTGCCTTAGAAGAGCTCAGAGAGAAAAAACAGGCCATTCCAACAACTACACAGAGGTCAGGAATTTAAGAGGGGGACATGATTGCACTGTTAAGCTCCTGACTAGCAGCCATTGCTACAGACTGTTCTAGGTACTAAAGCCTTACCCAGTGCGAGAGTCCTTGGGTAAAAGAATGAAGAAAGCACAGTCGGAGGTAAACTCCATGTGCTACGATTCTGTGGATGGAATTGGACAATGATGTGGATTACTGCACAGGCCTGAGGCATTTGAAACAGGGAAGATTTCAAAAAGGAGCCAAGGCAATTATCTCTGTTCCACAGATATTTAAAAAAAAATAATGAATGTAGAAAAACAGTAAGTTTGGGCATTAGAAGAGTAAGACTACATAGACAGAGGCTCAAGGGAATGGGTCATGGCCCACAATTCAAAACTGGGGGTCTGTGTCAGAGGGTGTCTCCCTTTCCCCACCATCTGATATGGATATTTGGTGGGGGGGCTATTTGGCTGAATGGAATCAGTCAGCTGAATATATGTAAAGAACGGGCTACTTATTTCAATTGTCTTAACAGCTTAACTTCTTAACCATTTGGTGATTTAATAAACCACATATCTCACCATTATGCCAATTATAATTAACACAAAAAATAATAATAGTGCAGTAAAGATGCCACACAGTCAGGATATTTGGGTATTGTGGGGTCTTTAAGGGCAGATAAACTAGGATCTTACAATAAGAAACTTATTCTGGACTGTGTGTAGGGGTGGTATCTACTCATTGCTCATAGAACAGAAATGCCTGGCTTAGCCAAATAACAAGAGCTGTCTCTTGGTTAACTGATAATATTTTGGAATCTGTATTTTTATGTTTCAAAATCGGTGTAAACTTTACTTTGTAGGGAATACTACTTTGGTTAGTTGCTATAAAATGCATCTTTAGTTAATAAATTCACAGTCCCTAAAGTTTCAATTAAGAAGTATGTGGTGGTGGGAAAATGGAGACAACTGTACTTGAACAACAATAAGAAAAGAAATAAAGAAGTATAATTTATTGCTGTATACTATTCCATTGTATATATGGAATCTTGCCATTTGTGACAACATGAATAAATCTTGAGGGTATTGTGCTAAGTGAAGTAAGTCAGGCAGAGAAAGACAAACACAGTATGGTTTCACTTATATGTGGGATCTAATAAACAAACAAAACAAAAACAGAGTCATAGAAACAGAGGCTAAGCAGATGGGTACCAGAAGGAAAGGGTGGGAATGGGAGAAAAGGGAAAGAAAATATAGTCAATAATATTGTGATAAGTTTACATGGTGACAGATTACTAGAATTAGTGGAGTGATCACACTGTAAGCTATAAAGATGTCAAATCACTATATTGCATACCTGAAGCTAAAATAACCAACATAAGCTCTGACTGGGTAGCTCAGTTGGTTAGAACATCATCTGCATACACCAAGGTTGCAGGTTTGATTCCCAGCCAGAGCACATACAAGAATCAACCAGTGAATGTATAAATAGAACAACAAATTGATGTTTCTCTCCTCTCTCTCTCTCTCTCTCTCTTTATCTATCTATCTATCTATCTATGTCTTTCTCTTTTTTCCTTCCCCTCTGTCTCTCTAAAATCAATCAATAAAAATATATATATAAAATTGTATATCAAACTATACTTAAATTTTAAAAAGAAGTATAATTTAATTACCTCTGGATGATACCAACCTACATTTTTAGAAAGTGTAGCAAAATCTAATCTAGGAGTAATATCCATAATTTTAAGCAAGAACTTCCAAAGATGTTCTTGGAAGCTTAAACAGATACATGAAATTAATGTTTTCTGTATTGATCAGACTCTTCATCACTGAGCCTAGAATATGTTCTTCCAATGCAGTTTGTCAATCCAGATATTTCTGTGATATAATCTGTGCTTCTCTGTCTACTTCCTTCTCCAAGGATTAAAAATATCAGTGAGCAGAGCTTGACTTGGGAAAAAGAAGTGACTGGAAAGGTTGAGACAGAATGTCATCCACCCCAGCCACTACCCAGCTTCATTCAGGAGGAAGACTTGGATTGCCTTCACCATTACTGTCCCTGAAACTGACTCACCCCAGTCAGAAGTGTCAAAAACATGAAACTTTGAGCTAAGTCTAGCTCCTTGGTATAAAATTGAAGTATACTTGTGGACTACATAAATCTTTTATTCATTTTTAATCACCTACTTTCTTTTGGAACTTCAGTGTCCACATTTGTAAGAGCAGTTCTTTGAAATCTACTATTTTATGCACATTATAATTGTTAGTAGTAAGAATCTTTCAAACATTTAAATATGGGAATCGAGCAACAGATTGTTCTATTTAACACTTACTCCCACAATAACCAGCTTTGGGTCATTAAACAGTATATAAGGATTGGTGGTTTTCCACCTTGCCTTAGTGAAAGAAGTCCATAGCTGTGGAGTAAATGTTCCCAGAATATGAGAATTCATTACAAAATGCTGTGGGGGAAAAACTGCTTCTACAGAAAGAAAGGCAAACAATACCAACATTCTGAGCAATAAATGGAACATACTTCTTAATCATTGTCTGAGGAATAATTATTAGAAGGAAGAAAGACAGGAAAACAGGGAGAAGGAAGGAAGGAAAGGTGGGGAGAGAGAAAGGAAGAGGTGGCCTCAAAGTAATCCACCACAAGCAATCAAAGAGACTTGCAATCTGCCAAGGTCGACACAATAGCTGAACTTGAGTGTGGGTTCCAAGAGGCCACCATCCATTGATACAATTCTGATGATGTGACCCTCAGTGTTCACTGTTTTTATTTAAATCCAAGTATCCATCATGTCTCAGACTATGTCATAAGCTAAACAAAACAAAATAAAAAACTGTTTCTGCTCTCTGTCTAACTCAGTGGCCCCCTATTAGTTCAAAGGGGAAGACACTACTGGAAAAAAATGAGAGAATAAGCCTTCACTTCTTTAGTATATCACAATTCATTCTGTTATTTATAATTAGTAACTTGCAGCTAATGGCAGCAGAAAAACACGCCTAAAACACAAATATATGAGAAGAAAGTGACAGTTTCTACACAGAATTCCTCTTCCTCTTACACTAACTAGCCTTTCCCTGAAGCCAATGCAACGTGGTAAAGAGCTAGAGCAGAGGGCAGCTGGGTTTCACCGTAAGAGCACACACAGGCCAGCACGCTGGAGGATGAACATGTGGAGCAAGGCTGAGGTGCCCCAGTTGCCTCTGCGTATCTGCCTATGCCATCGCTGATGGAGGACTCCCCTCCATGTGAGAGAACTCAGCCAAGATCAACAAAACCACTAGTCAATGAGTGCATGTGTGGGGAAGGGGGGAACCAGAAGAACCACTCGGCTGTCCTGCAGATTGTGAAAAGGGCCTGTGGTTCTGAGCCACCGAGTTCTGAAGTTGTTACGCACCACAATTGCAGCAATAGATAACAGATGCACCGCCTTATGCTAACACTTGTGTTGCCAACCACTCTTTTTATATAACTCTTGAACTAAGTTTTTGATTTTTAATTTTTATTTTTACATGTGCTTCATTGACCACAGGAATAGTGGCCATATATTATTCATCGATTCAAGTGTTACTTATTGAGCATGTAATATAAGCCAGGCCCTGAAGAAACTGGGAACAAAAACAGTCTTGGCCCTTAAGGATTGATTCTTGATACTTTATATAATATAGTAAAAGCACTTTATGTTTATTGAATGTGTTCCGTGTGCCAGACACAGTGAATTTTCTTTTTAATTCATTCATTCATTCAACAAACACATATCTAACACTGCTATATACCAAGTACTGTGTTACAGCTTAGGGATGCAATCACGAGAAAAAAGAGACAGAAGCCCAGATATTATGAGTTTAGTCTAATTAGGAGAAGTCCCAGCCTGGCTGGGAAAAGATATATATTAAATCATCTTACAAATGTATAGCAACTATGATAAGGGCTACGAAGAAAAATTATAGGGAGTTACTAGAGCTTAACAAGGGGATTTATCTAAGCCAAATGTCAGGAAAAGAAGGTTTTCCTGAAAAAAATAAAAGCATATTTAAGGAGAAAGGGGAAGGGTGTTGCAAGCAGATGAAATTCTGTATGCAAAGGCCTTGAGGCAAAAGGGAGCCAGGCTCATTCAAAAGAGTGAAGGGCTGGTGCAGCTGGAATGTGCAGAGTAGGAAGGTAGGTGAGGTGTAGGAGGAGCTGAAACATGCCCTAGTGAGGCTTCTTGGTGTTTATTCATAGGCAGTAGAGTCCTTGAAGGAATTTCTCATTCAATAACCACTAGTTCCCTAGGCCATAGATAATTTTATTGTGTCCATTTTACAGATAAGGAAACTGAAGCTTTAGGGAAACTAAGCAATTTAGCCAAGTTCATTATTTCATGAGTCATGCCCCAGAGCCAGCACTGCAGCTCTCTGCTACACATCTCTTTCCTGATACTTTCATCAACATCTTGAGAGCAAGTTACATTACACTCTGTGGGTTCTGCCCTGTCTGGTCCTTAATGGAGAAGCCTGGCAGGGCAAATCGCACAGGCCTGAGAGCTGAGCAGACATGGGTTCAAAGGCTGAAGCTGCCCCTAGTTCAATTTTGAACCTTCAGCAAAAATTTAATTTTTCTAAAGCTTTGCAATTTCACTTTTTCACATTTCAGGCAGGGGCATGGGAACATATAAATAAAGGACTTAGAAAACAATGGATCTCAATAAATACTGGCTGTTATTATGATTACCAGAGATTCAGTAATGCAGTGTGAACCTAATGCTTACTCATTAACACTATCATCAAAAGGCAACCAGCGTTATGACGCTCTTAAGTAAAAAAAAAAAAAAAAGACAGACATTGGACTTCACTGGGCATTAAGTGTTATTAAGAAGCCCTGCTAATTCCCTGGTCCACATCCAACTCTGGGAAAGGTCTCAGGTCTTGTGCCTATGGTCTTAATGATCTGTACCTGTGTTCCATCCATCCAACCCCCTTGGACATCCTCTGATGGGGAGGGTATATGAGGGCCTCTTCAAAGCTCTCCTCTGGGGAGAAGCATCAATCTCAAGGTGCCTCCAGGAAAAAGTCAGCCTTGGAACTTCTCTCACTTTCCCTATTTCTCTACAAGTCTTGCTTCCTCATTGCTGCCTCCCTGGTTTGGGTTGAGAAGCCCAAGAAGTTACTTGCTGTGTAACACCATTGGGGAAAGCTCAATAGCTTTCACTTATGGAACCTATATCACTTATGGAACATTTACTTACTACCCATAGGATGGGAACCAACATCAAGTGGTTGAAATCAACATCATAGCCTCATTCCAGCACCTAATGCAGTGTCTGGGCCACAGAAGGACCCATTTAGTGTTTGAGAGAATGTGGCCTCGGATGTCTGTACAGTATAACGTTACATATGTAAATGTCTGTGCAGTATAATGGTGAAGAGCAGGCTCTGGATTCAGACAACACTCTTCTACTTATGAGCTGTGTGACCTTAGGCTAGTTACTACACCCCTCATGGCCTGGTGTGTCTATAAAATGGGGAGAATGACCACTTTATGGGGCTTTGTAAGGAACAAATAGATCATGTATATAACATTGTTAGTAGAGTGTCTGGCACTCCATATGGGCTCTACACACACACAGAGTAGTTACTGTCACTGTGAATATTGCTGAAGCTGCCCAGAGACACCACCTGCAGTCAGTGCATTCATTTATTCAGGCAGGGGAATGCAGCATTGAGTAACACAGTTTTAAATGAACATGAAAAGGGCCTCCTTTTCCAGGTTTTTACCTACAGGTTGCTGGCACCCAGCCATTTCTTGATGGTCCCTCTTCATAATGCATTCATAGCCCTTGAAGATGTATAAATCCCTTTACTACTTTTTCCAAGAGAATGGATCAAAAAATAAACAAATACTTGAGTTTTCTATAACAAAATTCATAGAGTGCTAAAAATATTAGGAGGAGAAACTATGAAATTGCTATTTTTGTAGGGGAATATTTGTTTCTGAGCTAATAATCCAAAGAAGCCCCATGGCTAACCAGACCAGGGAAGATGGGATAAGTCAATAAAAGTTTGTTATTTTTTAATTATTTGTTTGTTTGAATAGTCCCCTTGCAGAGTTCCTCTTGGATTAGCCATGAACTGAACAGTCTGGATTTCTCTAACACCCACCTCATTCCACCAGACCGCCCCCTAAACAGCCCTCCTGACTATCATGTTTCTTTTCCACCATCACAGTCCCTTCGGAGAATCAAAGAGCCCAGGGGGAGGAAAGGCCACGGTGGTCAAGCCTCTTCCTCCAAAGAGACACTGCCCCGGACATGTGCCACCCACTCTGTCTCTGAATGTCCATGGACCCCAATCTTGCCTCGCTTGGGTAATTCTTCCCAGCCGTCTGCCAGCTGATCAAGGTACGTGGTGCGTACCGATTCCTTCTCCGTCACAACTTAGTGTTTAGAGTGCAGATGACCCTTGAGCAACATGGGTTTGAACAGCCTGGGTCCATTCACACGTGGATTGTTTTTTTCAATAAATTCAGTCAACTGTTTGTATCTACAGGTTTCCCATCCATGGGTTCAACCAACCATTGACCAAAAACAGTGTTGTCACATTCCCAACTGTGGATTCCCAACCACAGATGGAAAATATGCACAGTACTGTTTTTGGATATACGGTCAGTTGAATCACAGAAGTGAAGGGTTGACTTTAGTCAAAGGTTTTACTCAGGTTTTAGACTGTGTGAGGGCATTGCCCCACCCCCAAATTAGTCTAGGATTAACTAATATGTAAAGCCATAGCCTGAACTCCAGGAATCAATTTCATTATGTTTCAGCACTGAGACCCCCAGTCAGTGGGAATTCCTAGGACCCTCAGGTCCCCTGTCTGAGAAAACAGAGTAACCATACATGCTGCACTCTGACCTCACAGGGCTGTGATGTGACTCAAATCCCATCTGATGAAGGAAATGTTTTGGAAACCTGTCATTGCTACCTATACATAGGCCAGTAACTAACATACTAGAAAAACTTCTTCCTTCATTCTATACAAATAGCTTTGAAGTCTATCTCATTTTGAGCATTCCAATTTAAAAGTCCTGAACATGCAAAGTGAGTGGGCCCTAACACAGAAGTAGGAGGCAGGGCTACATATGTTTGATGGTCTCCAGGGTTACCTGGAGGTGCTGGAACTCAGAGATAAGGCTAGGAGTCAGGATATTTCATCTCAGCCAGGTAGCCTTTCTGTTGCTATGTTGTTTGGTACTGTGAAAACTTTTAGGAAAAAGAAAGAAAAGTCCAGTCAATATAGAAGCATAGATAGACACGCTTTGCCTCCTTGAGCAGACACAAAAGGGAATTACAACTAAATCTCAAAACAAATAACACCCAGAACTGTCAGAAGTCGAACTATATGGAACTCTGATAACCGAGGATTCAAAGAAGCCACATTCATCCAAACAGGCAGGAGGGCAGAGATGTGGAGATGGGCCAGAGGGGTGAGAAGTTGTGGTGTAGTGTGGAGAAGCAGGGGCGGCACAAGCACAGGTGGTCCCACATTCACGTGGGGTGGATTAAAAATCAGGAGGTATATCTTGAGAGTGAAAGATGCCAGCCCCAGGCCAGACCACACGTTCCAGGGTTCCAGCACTTGGAAGATAAATCCCCATTACTTCTGATTATAAAAACCAGTGAGAGTTGGGACAGCAGAAGAAAATGCTAGATTTTCAGAAGACTTCATGTAGAGGGCTGCACAGTCTTAAAATGTATGCAAACGCACCCACTCTGGGATTCAACACCAGGGCAACAGCTGCAAGGGCACCAGCCAGTTACAGGAAGTGGGTGGAGTGACTGGAAATGGGGTGAATGCTGGGCAAACCCCCAGAAGCCAGGCAGCATCACAGTCCCTCTTCAAGTCCTTGCCCCCACACAGAACCACAAACTGATGAAGTGGGTTGCCCCACCTTGGCTATTACCTAAGGCTCCACCCCACACAAGTTATAGTTGCCTTTTACAGGGAGTCAAAGCAGCTCTTCCTAATACACAGAAACAAATTAAGGAGAAGAGGAAATATGGTCCAGATAAAAGAACAGAACAAAAGCCCAGAAAAAGAACTAAACAAAACTGAGATAGCCAACCTATCAGATGCAGAGTTCAAAACACTGGTGATCAGAGTGTTCAAAGAACTCATTGAGTATAGCAACAACATAAAGGAAAAAATGAAGGTAACACTAAGTGAAATAAAGACAAATCTACAGGGAACCAACAGTGAAGGGAAGGAAGCCAAGATTCAAATCAACAATTTGCAAGTTAAAGAAGAAATGAACATTTACCCAGAATGGAAAGAAATAAGAATTCAAAAAAAAATGAGGATATTATAAGAAGAATCTGGAACATCTTGAAACATACCAAAATCTGAATCATAGGAATGCCAGAAGGAGAAAAGGAAGAGCAAGAAATTGAAAACATTTCAAAAAATAATGAAAGAAAACTTCCCTAGTTTGGCAAATGAAATAGATATACAAGTCCAGGAAGCACAGAGAGTCCCAAACAAGTTGGGCTCAAAGAGGTCCACACTGAGATACATCATAATTAAAATTCTGAGGTTAAAAATAAAGGGAATCTTAAAAGCAGCAAGAGAAAAGCAGAGAGTTACCTAGAAAGGAGCTCCCGTAAGACTATTAGCTGATTTCTCAAAATAAACCTCACAGGCAAGAAGGGGCTAGAAAGAAGTATTCAAAGTCATGAAAGGCAAGGACCTACATGCAAGATTACTCTATCCAGCAAAGCTATAATTTAGAATGGAAGGACAGATAAATTGTTTCCCAGACAAGGTAAAGCTTAAAGAAGTTCATCATCACCAAGCTATTATTACATGAAATGTTAAAGGAACTTATTTAAGAAAAAGAAGAAGATCAAAACTATGAACATTAAAAAGACAACAAATTCACAAATATCAACAACTGAATCTAAAAACAAAACAAAACAAACAAACAAAATAAAAATCTAAGCAAACAACAAGAACAGGAACAGAATCATAGGTAAGGAGATCATTTGGAGGGTTATCAGCTGGGAGGGGGAAGGGAGAGAATGGGGGGAAAGGTACAGGGATTAAAAAGAAGAATTGGTAGGTACAAAATAGACAGTGGGATGTTAAGAATAGTATAGGAAATGGAGAAGTCAAAGAAATGGAGATTCCATGGACATGAACTAAGGTGGGGAGTTGCTGGAGAGAAGGGGGGTGCCAGACAGAGGAGGCTAACGGGGGAAAAAGTGGTACAACCATAATAATATAATCAATAAAATATACTAAAAAAAGAAAAAAGAAATGAGTTTATTGAGTACTTTTGAATTAGAGCAATATTTCTATTTCTATGATGAGTGATTCCTTTGACTTCAGGAAGAGTAGCATTGATTTGTTTTCTGAAAGAATTCAACCAAGCATCTTAAAACATAGTCTAATAATATAGTTATGATTATTAGGAAATTCCTGAGTTTACAAAACAGACACACAAACATCCAGAGAGTCTGTATCTCTGAGACATTCATTGATTTGTTCACTTAATCATTTACTCAATGAATATTTATCAAGCACCTGACATGAAACAGGCACGTGCTATAGGTATGAAGGATACATCGGCAAGTAAAGCAGCAAAAATTTAAGACCTGCATTAATTCAATCCATGTCTAGGAATTTGAATGATCAGGAGGGCAGTGAATTTAATGTCAGGTGCCCTTCTAGCTAACCTGTGTGAGGAATCACTGAAGTTTGCATGTCTGCATTTATTCTTCAAATAAGATGTGGGGCAAGAGAGAGGAGACACCAATGAGATCAGAAGCCCTCTGTTCTGCACCTGGCCTTGCCGCAGGCCCGCTATGTGGTTGAGCCGGCCCTCTCCCTCCCTCAGAGCCTCAGTTTCCTCACCCATGAAAGTAAAGCATTTCCTAGTTCAAATGCATATGAGTCTTTGATTCTGTGGTCTTTTAATTCAACCACTGACAGTCTGTGTACCAGCTCTATTATTTTGTGGGATCAGAATTGAATAACTATATTTTTTGTTGTTCTCGTTCTGTTTTTTTTTTATTTGATTTTCCCCATACTTGTAAAAATTGAGACACTTCACTCAACTCTTTGGATATCCAACTCGTCTTGATGGACAAGAGCTGGCCACCCAGATGCTTGCCTCAGGGCAACAATAGGTCAAGGATGAAAGAGCTGTCCCCTCTTTAGACATCTCCTGGGCTCTCCAGTTATCAATAGTCTCTATGGCTCCCTGCCACCTCCGGAGACAAATGCTGAGGATCTATTTCCCTATTCCCATCATTTTTCACTCATTTATGACCTGCCAGGCCCAGATGCAGGAACTCCCCATGCAGCACTTCAGACTTGAGGATCTCCAAAGGGAAAATTCTAGGACCACAACCAAGTTGTCTTCCTGAGAACCCTTGAGCTGATTAGAGATGAAATAAACCACTATTTCTTACTCTGCTACACAATGGGACCACTTGAGGAGCTTTTAGAGAGCACCAATTCCCTGGATCCTATGCCCAGAGATCCCAGTTCAATTGGATAAGGTCGGGTCCACATGGCATCAGTATTTTATAAGAGCTCTCTAGGTGATTCGTTTTTTTCTTTTTATGGAATTTATTGGGATGACACTGATTAACAAAATTATACAGTTTTAAGCTGCACAATTCTACGACACATCATCTGCACACTGCCACAAGTCAAGTCTCCATCCATCCCCATTTATCCCCCCATGCCCTCCTTTACCTCCTCCCCCACCCCTGGCAATCACCACACTGTTGTAGGTGATTCCACTGTGAAGCTCTAAGCATTGCTGCTGCTTCTCATTAATCAAAGTGGTATAATGATGTTGGTATCTCTGGCTCCAGGAGAAAAATCGAGCTTCAGCATGTCCTAGATCTCAGAGTTCTAGACTTACCAGAGTTCTAGACTTCATGAGCATGTCATCTGTACAGTCCCATAGGCCCCCATGCTTAGAAGGGCCCTGTATTTGGTTTAATGTTTTATTGTTATCACCTTGAACTTTTAATAACTTTGAACAAGGGGATCTGCATTTTGATTTTGTTCTAGGCCCCACAAATCAGGGAGCCTGTCTTGCTTGCCACCATTCTTGGAATGAACTTCTCCAAAATGCAACCAGACCCTTACCTCTTGGCTTCTAGTGTAGAGGGTGGAACTGGCTTTAATTACCATTGTGGAGAAGCAATGTCACCCCCAAAGTATGAACTATTTCCTCTGTTTTCCCCTGTGTTCTTGCCTTGGCCCGTAAAATAAAAACATCTGTCCTCTTGGAAGAATGCTCCCACTGTCTCATTCATTCCTCCCAAGAGAGAAGGAGTGACCTACCTACATGTTGATGTCAGAGAATGGTCTTCAAGGCCTTCAAGGCACAGGCCTCATTCAGACCTTCACACACTCGCCTCTGCTCAGTAACCCTAGACCACAAGCTTGGTAGTGGAAGGAGGCCCTTCTCATCAGCTGCTTTGCCTCTTTGGGACCAGTGTAGTGGCAGCACTGGGCAAATGCTGATTTTGTCACACAAGAGCTGTACAACTTTGGGCACCCTACTCAACTTATTGGTGCCTCTATATTCTTACCTAGAAAGTGAGCATCATAATACTACCTACCTGGAAGTCTTGTTTTGAGAATTGAGCTTCTAATCTATCTCAAGGGCTTAGAAAACATATTAAGTGGTAAACATAAGACATGATTAACCTGGAGGTCCGGGGACAATCAGGGAAGGAGTAGGAAGCTCATTTGAGCCTTATGTCTGAGCCAGGATTTCCAGGCCAATGCTGCTAAAATTAAGTTAAACTTTGATCCATGGTTCCTACATCTAATTATCACATAGTTTGGAATCTGTAAGAGTAAAGTGCATGGTTAATTAGTCCCCTTCATGCTACAAAACAGACCAGCTGTTAAAGCTTCTTTTTGCCTCTTCTTTAATCCCATTACCATTGGACACATGGGTTATCACCAAACCCAAGAAACTCTACTGCTCAAGCCCCCAATCTGGAAATGCCACCCATGGGTCCAGGCCCCTAAAGTCAGAATACCTTTCAGAAATGAAAGGAAACTATCAGATCATCTTCCAGATGAGAAGACTAGGCAGAGAAGTTCGAGGTTGCCCATGTTGTCAGCGGCAAATAAAGAATGGGAATCAAGCCCTGACTGGTGTGGCTCAGTGAATTGAGCTCCAGACTGTGAACCAAAGGGTTGTTAGTTCAATTACTAGTCAGGGCAAATGTCTGGGTTGCAGGCCAGGTCCCCAGTTGGGGGCACTTGAGAAGCAACCACACACTGATGTCACCCTCACTCTCTTTCTCCTTCCTTCCCTCTCTCTAAAAATAAATAAACAAAATCTGTAAAAAAAAAAAAAAAAGAAGAAGAAGAAGAAGGGAATCAAGGCATTTGCCTTCCCCACCAAGCCATGCTGGGCATTGTAGGAAATTCTCCTGTGTGGGGATGGAGCACATCTCTGTATGTGGCTTCTGTCAGACTAAGTCATTTGGAGACTGACTTGTTCCATCTGATGAGTTTTGGATAGTGAAAGGGATAGGAGAAGCCCCTGATTTAGCAGTGTGAAATGAGGAGGGAAGAGGTGCATGGAGGAAAAGAAAAAAGAACAGGCAGTCCTTCCCTTGTTGGAAACGATGCTTGCAAGCCTGGGCTGAGAGGGAGCCCTGGCACAGGCAGCGGGGTGAAGAAGGCAGGTCACACAAGGGTCTTCCCTCCAGGAAATAACCCTCAGCAACATTGTTCTCTAATATGGGGGATAATGAACAACAATGTTGATCCAATTTGCTCTTTTTTCTCAGCGTAGAACTTTCCCCAGTGCTGTCAGCCCTTCAGATTTATTGATACCATAGGGAGTTCAGAGAAATATAGATATTACTTTGGCTTTTGGGCTCTTTGTTTCAAAAGAAATGTTTAAATTGTCCTATTTGACAAAAAAAAAATAAAAGAAAAAAAAGAAAATAGGCTTGGCAGTCAGAAGGGCTATTTCTTACACTGAAAGGAAGGAAAAGGAAAGGTAGAGGAACAAAATAGGTTTCTATTCTATGGGTTCTTTTTTCAATTAATGATATAGAATGTCAAAGATTTTAGTGGGAAAAGTATTAGAAAACAACAACAAAAAAACCATACCTAATAATGATACAATCTTTGTTATTAGCTTGATAGCTTGGCCCTACAAATATAATCAGAGCAGCTGGCCAGAGTAATACTGAAATGTGTGTGTATATAAATGTGGAGATATATATATATATATATATATATTCATTCTCCCTATTGATAGTGTAGAAAACTCAGGGTCAGGTTCTATTACTGAATACACCTAATATTGTTTTCTAAATTTTCAACACCTATTCAAATACAAGCCTTGAAAAGAAAAATTGCCTCTCACTCCAAAGCTTTAAAACACACAAAAAGGCACCATATTGCCACTTTAGGGACACATTTGTTCCCTGCTGTTGCTATTTTATATGTCATTTCAGTCCTGCAGTTAGCTATAAAGCAAATCTTTTCTTTTTCCAGAGAGGAATAAGAGTTGCCTGAAGGGAAACAAGAATGGGAAGCATCCTTAAAATGACTGATTTACAGTTGGCAAGGAGATACAATATGAAAATTATAGCTTCCTCATTTTGAATGTGGGAGTCTCAGCTCTTCCTCTAGAAATGCCCCCTAGGGGCCCCCTATTGTCATGAAGGGGCCATTTGGGTTTTCAGAAGATATGTGGAAAAGAGGGGATGTGTGCGCGTGTGTAGGATGTTTATATATGTCTCTGTGTGCTGTGTCTGGAATGTGTGTGTGTGATTGGAGGTAGCGGCATGTGCGGGGGTGGTAATTTAGCCAGTGTTAGGTAGAGTTAAAAGTACATTCAGAGAAGTTAGCACATGCCACAGCTCATTATGCACCAGAGGTGGTCCAGTCTAAACATTAGTGTTGAATTCAGATTCCTTGACTTGTAATCCCTATTCTGACAGTAACATATGGTACACCCTGACTGTGTTTTGACCCTAACTTATCATCTGTGATAAGGAAAATAACATCCACTGATGAGAGATATTGTGGAAATTTATTTATGTTACCAAAGGGCATGGGGGACCATGGGTGAAAGGTTAAAGATAAGTCAAACACTCTGTGCCTGTCAACAACTCATGTGTAGTTCACATGTAGTTGCTCATGGGTTTGACCTTCTCTTTATGACCTTCTCAAACAACCCTCTGGGGTGTGGCCAAGTACAAAATATTCTCTGATTCTTGTCTCAAAGAGTAAGGACAGGATTCACAGAAGTTGGTGCCACAACAGGCCTCCAGTTGGCTTTGTTGACCCTCACCTCCTTGAATCAAAGCTAGAGCATTTACCCAACAGAATGTGGCCAAAGTGTGTGACTCCCATGGCTCTCTTTGTGAGAAGTCAGCTGCCATGTTGTCAGGACATTAAGAAGCCACAGAAAAAGACCCCAGGGGAGAAGAATCAACGTACCTGCACCAACTTGCCAGCAATGTGTATAGGCCACCTGAGAAATGCACCCTTGAGCCCCAGTCAAAACTTCAGATAACAGCAGCCCTATCAACATCTGACAGCATTCTCGTGAGAAGCCTGAGCTAGACCTGCCCCATCCAGTGACTAATAAATTCCTGACTCAAAGAATCTGCAAGGCAATGAATTGCTATTGTTGTTTTAAGCCACTCAAGTAGATGGTATACATATCAATAGATAACAAATACACCTAGAAAGGGCTAGTTTGGGGTAATCCTGGTGCCATTGTGCTAAAGAATCTACCTTCAAGCTCTTGTCATCTTTGAGAGACTGGTATTGTGAACGTTCTCAGAAGGCGATAATTGTGCAGAAGATTCATTAATTTATTCATTTTTTATCCTTTGATTTGCCAAATAATATACTAAGCATCTCCTGGATCCTAAATTTGGCAATAGGTTCTGGGAGAATAAGAGTCAGTTAAACGTATTCCTGTCTAGTGTACTGGTGGAGACAAATAAATAGATAGATAATCATAACACAGTGTGGCAAAAAATGATGACAGGGAATTACATAGAGGATATCGTTGGAGCCCTTGCTTGAGGGCAAAGCTAACTTAATCTTGAGTAATCAGTGAGGACTGCTCTGAGAAAGGGACATTTGAGGACATTCCCAAAGGTCAGGTAGAAGTTATCAGAGTGACACAGAGAAAAAGCAGGAGGGGCTGCAGCATGGAGAATGGACAGCATGCACAAAGACAGCCCAAGCTGCACTGTGTACATCAGAAGTGCGCTAACGGTAGCTGCAGAGAAAGGGACTTTTTTCCCCTTGATTTACACCTTAGGTAAATGGCCCTTTCTAACATAATTACATTTCTCCTGTAAAGTCAAAGAAACATTCAGTTACACAAACTTGAGGGCAAGCAGTGAAACAAAAAAGGCTTTACTTCTCTATCCAGACACCCTTCCATTCTTTCCCCCAAGTTGTCTTCCCTGGTCCTTTCACAGCTAGTCTGGGGGAGTCACTTATACCCTAGGGAACGTGCTTTGTACATGATGGTCACTAATGAAATGATTAAGCTCCTCCGGGGCAGTGTGTTCCAACAGGCCTTCTCTGTATATCCCATGTAGTCAGACCTCTAGGGCCCCTCGGAGATCTCATTCATGGAGGTTAGCACAGAACCTGCTCCAGTGAGTTGTCACCTGCTAGCTGATTTGTTGTTGTTTTTGTTTTTTCCCCTCAATTAGATGGAAAATCTGGAGTCCCGGTGATGAACAGCACGTCTATTATTTTGGTCCCTGGCATCCTCACAGCAGGCGTGACAAAGACCCCTTCACTTTCTCTCATACTACCCTAGGCTTAATCATCTTCTTTTTCATTATTTGGGATTGCTCCTATACATATATTTATAATTTGGGGGTGTTTGTTTGTTCAACATCTCTCACCCCCACCCACCTACCCACAGTCATTGGAAGGCCTGTGAGAATTAGGGCCCCATGCTCATTCCCCACTATTTATAAAGCCTATCACAGCACCTGGCAATTAGTTGACCCACCATAAAGACATATGGAAAAGTGAAGCAATTTAATTTAGTGATTACTATTAAATTCTTTAAAAATCAACGTGGTTTTTCATTCTTGTACATTTGTAAACCCTTATTCTGCCTTTCTTAGAAAGTTCATCTTAGATACCAAAAACATAAATGCCATTTTTTTTCAGAGAAATATACTGAGCTTTAATTTGGTTTGATAAATCAGTTTTTAGTAAACTCATTATCTACCAATTCATCTTTTGAAAAAGTACTCGTGGAGCCTCATAAATATGCAAAACCAAAGTCTGTATCTTGTCATGAATTAGAAAATTAGACATAATTATATATTTTAATAATCAATCACTAAGTAAGTGTTGGGTTAATACTTAACAAGATAGCAGTGAACTGGCAAGTGAGACAGCAAAATTCCTCAGCATGTGTATGCGCCATTGTGCTTCCTCACTACGTCTAACGAACATGCATAATGTCTTTGGCACAAAGCTAAGGCTACCAGCCTGGGATTTCTCTCTGCAAGCTGGGGGTGAGAAAGCAAAGCCCCAGGTTGTTTCCTTAAGAAGGAATGTGTTTGCCTGTGCCTGGCAGCAGGGACCTCATCAGACATCCCTTCTTCACACTGCAAACTGGCAGGTAGAGGTGAGAAAACAAACAGCAGGCTTTTCTGAAGTCCAGGGAAGAAGCCAGCTGAAGAGGTGGGGACTTTGTGTGGCAGAGCCCAGGAAAAGGGAGTCCTTGGAACAAGGGTTAAAATGTTGGCCACTAGCTTCAAGGAACCCAACTCCACTGTAACTGGCATTTCTTAAAACAAGAGATCAATGGAGAAATGAGAGACGTTTCTGCCTTGACCAGAATGGAGTCCCTCCTCCTGCCTGTCTGGGTGTTACTCAGAAGTGACAGCTAAATAGATGGTGGTGGGCTGAGAACAAAAAGGAGGATTCCAGGACACTTCAATATGCTGGCAATATATTGAGGGAAAGCTGAAATTTAGTATTTCTTAAGGTCTTCCTCAGAGAAGAAATCTGTCCGTGGGATCACTCCAATATCCAGGTAGAAAGGCCAATATGAAGTCATTTACTTATTTATTTTGAATAAATCTCATGTTTCCCTTTCTAAATATACCCTGTAGTTAGAAAAGTGATTTTTTTTCAGAATTATAGTCATAACACTACAGGATACAGACAGCAGCAGCTGAATTAATGGCTGGAAATTTGATTGTATCATTATAAGACGAGAGTGATAAGAACTAAATTATAATCTTACATGTTACAAAGAGATAAAAATAATAAAGCTTGTAATTGAATGGCATCACGGTCTAGCACCACTGGCACACACACCAGTGGGTGTGTTCACCGGAGGGGAAGAAGAGAAGAAACCACCTCCTGTCCAGAGGTTGACCACAGATGAGACTCGACACACTCCTACCGCGATGGAGGGTGGGAATTGAAGAAATACAGAAAAATCCTGTCTGGTTTTGAGACTCGTGGTTTCCAACCTGCCTCTCATCGCCTTATAAATGCAACCTGTTACCATATTTTGCCCTGTCTAATGCGCACCCATGCTTCTGGTCCAAACCTCCAGGGAAAAAATCTTTTAATTTTTTAATTCAATTATTTATTTACTTATACTTAGATACTCATTTTTTGTATTATAAAGGGTATTATTTTGCATACAGATATTGTTATTGCTTTCTAGAGTTACACTTTTAATGCATAAGCATAAATTAAAAAATGTAAAACATTTATGTAGATACAGAATCAGTACTCCCCATGTTCAACGTGCATCGTTATCTTTCCTTTAAAAATTTGGGCAAAAAAGCATGCATTTTACATAGCAAGATATGGTAATTAATGTATGGTATAGAGAATAACCAAGAATTCTCTAAAAGAGGTGTTTTCTGATAGCATGGTATGGGGGGGGACCATTAGGTTAGATGATGCTGTGGCATAGCTTTCAAAGATGAGACCAACAGTTCAAGTTTAACATTTTCTTCATGATCCATTTGGGTTCTTCGTTATTTACTGTGATGATTAATCTTATGCGTTAACTTGGCCAGACCATGGTGCCCACTCATGTAGTCAAGCATGAATCTAGTGTTTCTGGGAAGGTATTTTTAAGATGTGATGAAATTTAAACCAGTAGACTTTGAGTAAAGCAGGTTACCTTCCATAATGTGGGTGAGCCTATCCAATCAGCTGACAACCTCCAGAGAAAGGACCAAGGTCCGCTAAGTAAAAGGAATTCTGCCTTTGGAGTCAGGATGGCATGATTCACGTGTACTGGAACTGCCAGCCTGCCTGCCAACCTCCTGTGTGGATTTCAGACTTGGCAGCTCCTAAAATTACATAAACCAATTCCTTAAAATCTCTCTCTCTCTCTCTCTCTCTCTCTCTCTCTCTCTCTCTCTCTCTCCATCCCAGTCCCTCTCAGAGAGATTGATTGAGAGAGAAAGGTTCTGTGTCTCTGAAGATCTCTGACTAATCTAATGTACTTACCAACCAGTATTTTTACCAACTTCAGCTAATTAATTTTAAGCCTTTCGAAAGTTGGATTTTTCTAAGCTATTTAGGTAAATGGAGTTTCTCACCAAAGGTGGCAGGGGAAATGCCACATGAATGTTGGTGCATCCTTCGCTGAACCTAAGTCTGAGGTTCAGTGCCCTAAAAGTATTGGGTTTCCGTGGAAGAGGAAGTTTCTGAACAGCTTTTGTAAGGGTCATTTTGTTGTTCTCTTAACTAGTTTCATAAGCTAAGATGTGTGTGATGGACATGGACTTGGGTGACCAAATGAAATATATCATATAGATACAACTATTTTTCCTCATTCTAAGGTATTTACATCTCTACCTTGATATATAGATTTTTGAAACTTTTAGCCAGGGGAACCATTTAAATAATTGGCTTGAAAAAAAATTGGTTGATTCTACCCATAGGAACAGCAGAGTGGATTAATTTGTGGAGACTCTGAGAGTATTTGCACAGGTGAGTTGTCAAGGTCTGATCTGGGTTTCCCTTCACACCCAGTGGAAATCATATAATCCCAGGTGGTGTCCTCAAACTTGTGGCTTATGAACCACCTCCTTCAGAAAGATGAAAATGCTTCTTAGAAATGCCACTTCAGGATGACGAGACCCATGAATCTGCATTTTCTTTGAGTGGCCCAAGTAATTCAACATGCACTGAAAAGTCTGAGAACAACTAAGCTAAAAAGAGTAGTTTGATTAATTTGTCTGTAGTGTAGCAACGTTTCTTTAACTCACTAATAAACTAGATAAGATCTCTTGGGATTGAAATAGTGTAGAAATCAAGAGCTATGTCGGGATTTTTGTAAAACTCCTAACTAAAACTTTTCTGGAAATCCCAGTATTTAGAGTTTCTATGGTACAAGTACTGAATCCAATCCCCTCATCAGATCCAGGGTCTGATCTTTGGATGACACAGACAGAAGCCCTATTAATAACAAAAGAATGTGTGCAGGAAGTTATAAGTTCAGAAAGGTCACAAACAGAACCAGATATAAAATTCATAGAAAATATAACCCAAAGAAACACATACTTTTTACAAAAGTAATAACATGGTCTAGCGTTGATAGAAATAAATGTAATTTATAATAAAACAAAATCGATGTTTATCCTAAAAACAGCAGTCCTGTAAATTACACAACGTTCACATCCTTGGAAAAACATGAACAAGTGCTGTTTATACCCCAGAGCTCAATTTTAGGTTCAGATCATTATTGAGAGATTTTTCACCTACATGAGTGCCCAGCAGGATGATCCGAAGTTGTCTGGGCCGTGACACCATTGCTCACTGTGGGAGTCGCCAACACTGTGCAAGCTGTCTACAGAAATGGGTCCCTGCTTGCTAAGTGCCAACACCCACCAGTATGAGAGCATCAGGGAGGTCCTGCGTCCTTCAGCAACTTCTACATTACTCCTTTCTTATAAAGTCCCTTTCATCAGGTCCCGTGAGAGACACACACTCTCCAGCAGGAAAGGACTCAAGGCTCATAGTATCCCACTTAGTGCTTGAATCTCTTCTGCAATATCTCCACCAAGTGGTTGTCTAACCTAGTGTCCTAAATTTGGTTATTCACATGCAATCATCGGGATATGTAAATAGTCCAAGCCCCTTCTTTTCTTGTATTTCTAAAAGATGCATGATGGTGAAAGTGGAGATTCAATTTACACAAATCCACACTAGCAGTCCACATCACCTGTACTATGTGCATCACAGATAATTTGGGTGAAAATCCCAGTGATCAAAAATCTTAAAACAGTTCTTGACATGCTTACACATATCACCTATAGTTCTTGCTATCTGCAGAGCTGGATTTCTACCTGTGTGTAAAACCATGAGTTTGATGTGCTAATCATTTACTACCTATCTTAGTAAACACAAATGTGTACAAATTAAAAGATGAGCTGTGGGCCACCTAACCTATCTTGCAGCCCACACTTTGAGTAACACTGGTCTATTCTCAAACATCCATGAGGTGGTTTTTGTGTCAAATTACAAAAATTAGCTGGAGTGGTAACCTGGAGGCCTATAAACATACTCTTAATTCTGCTCACGGCTGAGTTCATGCCTAGACCTGAGCCTGCCATGCTGTTCCTGATACGAGCCCCCTCTGCAGCTCAAGTGCACTTGTCTGTAGAGCATTTCACCTCCAGAAACTCTTGAGTCATAAAGAGTCAACATCTCCTCTCCAGACCTGTTTTGTAGAGTTTTAGCTTCCTTTTTAAGGGTTTTCTCCTCTAGAAATCAGCTAATCCTCATCTCTGACCAGTTGTTCTTAAAAAGAACATAGGCTCCCTTTGCCCTCTAGATTCTGGGAACCTTCAACACCAAAAGCCAGGTCACAAGGGACAAAGACAGAGGTGCCACACAGAGGAAGTACTCCCTACCTTTTTTGTTTATCCCTGAAGCTGCACGGTCAGATTGTTGGGATAGGAGCAAAAGTTTAGCATTAGTTTAAAACCCATGACCTTCCCACAAGTCAAGGTGTGATAGTTAAGGGACACAAAATCTTCCTAGTATTTCACAGACTTGAGATTAGAGTAATTCACTTTTCAATGATTATCAGTTTTGATGTCATTGGTTAAATTGGCCAGTTTGAGAACAGACTGGTTTTTAAAATGCTGTCACCATTAATAACAACAGATTCTTTTCTTGTATAATCCTGCTAGAGAGGTATTTTAGCACATGCAGCCTGCTAAAATAAACTGCTATGGATTGGGTGGATTATAAACAGAAATTATTTTCACAGTCCTGGAGGATGGGAAGTCCAAGATCAAGGCACCAGCATGGCTACCTGATCACTGTAACCTCACAGGTGGGAGGAGCTAGAAAGCTCTCTGGGGTCCCTTTTGTAAGCGCACTAATCCCAGTTATGACCTAGTCCCCTCCCAAAGACCTCACTTGCTGCTCTGGGAAAACCAAAGCAATAAGAAGTTAGAGAAGAACATTTTTTACCCACATTATTTGTTGGGGATTGGCTGTTCCTACAGACAATGAAAGAGGGTGGAAAAGCCCCAAAATACTGGAGAGAGAAGAATTTAAAACTCTGTGTGGGCACTCTAGTAAAGACAGAGTAGAGGCCAGACAGACAGAGAGAGGAGGTGGGGGGCATATTGTTCCCCGCACTGTGACTCACCATCAGCCCTCCCCAAACAACACGTAAATTTTTCTGAAACTCACAAAATGCCCTATGTAAATGGATCTCTGGAGGAAATTATAGGGGTGTCTGAGCTTTGCACCTGGAGCAGTATGGGTAAAATAGAGACAATACTAATGGCTCAGGAGTCAGAGACATAGGGAACCCTAAACTGACGCAGGGATTGCAAAAGAGTTCTTCCTTAAAAAATCTAGTGAAGGGGAAAGAAACATACTCATCAGCCTAAAGATCTTATGAAATATGTAAGTGTCAAAAGAGCAACAGTAAGATTATGGGAGATAGAGTACTATTCAGAGAAGGGACAGGATCTCTGTGAGCTGAATTGTGGAGAAAACCATCACTTCAAGGCCCAGAACCAGCCCTTAGGAATGGTTTCTTAGTTTGGAAATCAATGGCTCCACAAAAATGCATTGGCAGAGAGTGGGCCTTAAAGTGATTATTAGAATAAATTCCAGGACTAAAAATCATTTCATGATTAAATCAATGTTGTGAATGTTATTTAATTTTTTGTCTTTTAAAATAATAAGTTTTATTATGTCTGAAGTCATAAATATCCATTACATAATGAGAAGTTTCTGGGTTTGGGGGAGTTTTTTGCTTTTTTTTTTACTAGTAATATATTTTATTTTTTACTGTACTTTTTCCATACTCTCTTCCTTCTCCACCCACCTCCCTCCCTGCCAGCAATCACCACAGAACCACATCGGTGTCCGTGTCCGTGAGTTCTTTCTTTTTTTTCCTCTTTTGCTTGATCCTTCCACACCCCAACCACTCAGAGGTGTCAGCACACTGTCTATCTGTTAGCCTGTCTCTATTGTGTTTGTTAGTTCGGTTTCTTCATTAATTAGATTTCACATGTGAGTGGAATCATATAATACTTGTCGTTCTCAGACTGGCTTATTTCACTTAGCATAATGTTCTCCAGGTTCATCCACGCTGTTGCAAAGGGTAAAATTTCCCCCTTTTATGGCTGAGTAGTATTCCATTGTATAATGGAATACAATGTACTATAGCTATTTTATCTTTTACATTTGCAGGTCTCTTATATTCTTGGTTAAATTTATTCCTAGGTCTTTTATTCTTTTCGAAGCAATTGTGAATGGGATTGTTGTTATTTGATTTTAAATTGAAATATCTACACATTCATCACAAACACCAAGACATGATCCATGAGTAAATTACAAAGAAAAAATTCTCTAATGAGAGAGAAGGAATATTTCCATTATTTAAGGCTTTTTAATACATCAAAATATTTGAAAAAAATGCCCTGTCAGGTTTACAAAAATGGTAGTATGTTTTACATACTTACACTTTAAATGACCACTTTTACTATAACACACTAATAATAATAGCCAATGTCTGTTGTTTCTAGTGCTTAAAAGGTGTATTCTCATTGCACCCTCAGTGACTTCATAAAGGCCTTATTACCATTTTCCCTGTGACACAGACGAGGACGTGGGTGATGGAAAGATCGGCTGAGTTGCCTGAAGTCACATGGCACTCAGCGGTGGAGTCAGATTAAGAAAGCAGGTTCTGATTTAGATTTAGAGGGTCTGACTCTAAAACCCACACTTTCAACTTTACCATAAAATTATCTGTGTAGCCTCGCTTGGAGAAAATGTCCACATTTAAATTTAAGATTTTTCAGGAATGTGACACACACGCACCCCCCACACACAGTTTCCATAATAGGCGTTGAAGAGACATGCATGCGAACAACTTCCAAAAATGTGCATGTCTGGAAGAAATATATTCACATTGTCAAAATGGTAGGAAGTTGGGGCTAACTCCTGAATGTAGAAAAGAATCAAAAGGAAAGCTCCCCATATCCAGAGAGCAACAGTGAACACCTAAACTTCTGCCCTAAGCTCCCTCCCTCAGGCAGAAGATTCCACGTCTACACAAGCTTGGGATGCGATTACACCAACTAATTCTGTTCTGCAGCTCTGCGTAGGTTACCTACCACAAGGGCAAATAGACAGTTCCCGGTAATTAAGTCTCAAAATTTACTCCCCATTAAGATAAATGAAGAAAGGGCACTCCTCCCAGTGATGTTTTAGTCTAGCTGTTGACTCAGCAAAGTTAGTGGAAGGTTGATTTACATTCTAAAGAAAGAGGGACTGGAGGGAGAGGGAAAGCCTCATGGAAAAGAAAGCAAATCTAGGTCATAGTTTGTGATCTCAAGCACATAGGCCAAAATGTAGTTTATTTATGTCTGTAAACTCCCAATTGCTTAGCGTCTGACCTCGGTAACACAGGCTTAGAATCAGGAAACCTGGCCTATAGTCTAGTTTCTGCCACTTACTAGTGCCATGACCCTGGAAAACGCAACTGACTCTCAGAATTTCATTTTTCTCACCATTAAAATGGGGATCATGTGCCAGTCTCCTTGTGCCGGGGTTGGGGGAGTCCTCATGGATATAATGTACACAAGTCCCCTGGGGACTCTATAGGCCACAAACGATGTAATTTTATTCCATCATTAACATGAACCGGGCCAGCCATTTTTCTATGACCACATTTCTTCCACCTGAATAATTCGATGCAGATGACAAGTTTCACAAACAGCTCAAGCCAAGAGCTGAGGATCCGGGCAGCCTGGTTCTCACCATTGCAGTACCTCGAAGCCAACACTGTTCGAACCAATGGTTCTTCTCTTCAAGCCAGGCCCCTTGAGCCTTCCATTATCTGGATGGAAATGAGTTTTCCAATTTAGAAACACAACTGAGTTTACTCTTGGCTAACCAAATTAATCCTGCTCAACTGATTGAGCAGGATTAATTAGTCTAATGATGGAGAACATTATATAGTACAAGCTAACTTTGAAACATCAGTAAAGCAAGCTGAGTTGCTTTGAAATGCAGGGAATGCTGTTACGTGGTGTCAAAGAGGACAAACACAATAGAACTGAAATATTGTACTATCAAGTACTAAGTTCGGCTTGCTTAGGGAAATGACGGAAGAGACCTGTCTTCATCTATCAGTAGAAGAAAGTGGGCTGAGATGGCAAACACAGTAGCTTAAACTGCAAAGAAGAAACCACCCCAATTGGGGAAACAAGTATTGGCTCTTCTGAAAACAGGGTTATTTCTGTCCCCCAAAGCTCACACATAGTACATAGAACTGCCTAGCCTTCCTGGAACTTTTATTAAACATTGGTGGTTGATGAAGCATCAACATAAAGCATAAGAAAACTCAATGGAAAGATTCTATATCGCATAATTTCTTAAACACTTCAAAAAAGATTTTGAGAGAAATGTGCCATTATTCTGTGCATCCATTTCTACTCCTCTCAAATTCCCATTCTTACCACCATCAGAGCCACATGTTTTCTCCGGTTTTTATTCTGAGTCTTTCTTTACATTTTCATATTTTTTAGTGAAGTTTCTCTGAAGTTCCTTCATAGCTAATGGGTGTAAGCATTTAAATGCTTATTACATAAACATGATAACAAGAATCAGTGCACAGTTCTAAAATTAGAAATAACTCTATGATTCCATGGTGTCACTTCAATAATTATTTTCCAAAGCGCGTGTGTGTGTGTGTGTGTGTGTGTGACTTAATGTCATATATATGACTTTAATCTAGTTAAAGTACAATATGGAATTCTATTTGCATATTTAACACTACATTATAAATATTTCCATGTTAAATTTCTCCCAGTAAAAACTATTATTTGTTATATATTAAGCTAAAATCAGTAGATTAACTGACTAATCACCTTTTTGGACTATTTAAATTGACCAGATTTTTTTGAGATATTTAGGATACTTTCTTTTTCTAAAAACACTTTTTAAAAGAATAGAATAACATAAATAATTATGATGATGGTCATAACTGTGTCTCAGTCACAGCTGCCACAGGTGGCTGTGCATAGGACCATGGCTGCACTCTGGAGGCCATCATGGTCCCCGTCAGCTTAGGCTGTTCTTATGTCACTGCTCTGACAGGGCAGGAAAGTACCTGGACAAGGCTTGGCTTTATCTCACTCAGCGATTGGCCTCATGGTGAGCTGCTCCTACTTACTAAACCTGTACCATGTGCCAGGCTCTGCTAAATGAGCTTTTCCCACATTACTTCATACAATCCTCTCAACACTCCTATAAGAGTAGGAACTATTATGTCAACTCCATTTTACAGGTTAGGAAACAGAAACCTTATTCACTCAGTTAGCAAAAGGCAGGGTGAGACTTTATCTAAATTTTTCTGACTCCAGAGTCCAAGAACATCCAAATGTTAAACTCTGTTCTACTGATTTTTAAAAATATTTTTTATTTATTTTTAGACAGAGGGAAGGGAAGGAGAAAGAGAGGGTAAGAAACATCAATGTATGGTTGCCTCTCATGCACCCCCTACTGGGGACCTAGCCCACAACCCAGGCATGTGCCCTGACTGGGAATCGAACCAGCAACCCTTTGGTTTGCAGGCCAGCACTCAATCCACTGAGCCACACAAGCTAAGGCTGTTATACTGATTTTTAATAAATATCAGCATCTGTATAACCACACATTATCTATACTCTAAATGGCGGTTTTCTTCTTTTAGATTCTTTCTTCAAAGGCAGAATTACAGGGTCCAAGAGTAGATCTATTCTTAGGGTCATGTAAGTTGACTTTTGTCACCAATAACATAGCTAAGTTCCACTACACTTTTTCACCCATCATTTAGAAAATATTTGTTGATCAACTGCTACTCTTCTAGGAGTTGGAGAAAAAGCAATAGCCAATAGACCACTTTCTTGTCTTGAAGAAGCTTCAGACTAAGTGGAAAACTGACAAGCCAGCCTTGTATGCGCTCATTCTTATTCCTGTTTCCTAACTTGATCTGTATAAAATGTTAACCTCATTATTTAGATTTATATTTTTAATAAACAGTAACGGCAAACACGGATCCCAGTGAACTCTGGATATTGTTGCCCTGCTGTGTCTGAAGCAGTGGTGGAACTGAAACAGAAGAGGCAGAAGGCGGTTAGGAATTCTTTCCCCCTTCTGAACACTTCCATAGCACTTCGTTTATACAATATCACTTTGCTTTATGATTTAGTTACTTGTTTGAGTGTCATACCCAGAATTCTTCTGGGCGGGAGTCACATTACATGAAACTTACTTTAAAATACTGTTCTTCATGGGCACTCAATAAATACCTGTTAAATGAATGAAAACTCTACCGGAATGACCAGTGATATGAAAGAACTGAATAAAATGAAGGAATTAGTACCCTGTTACACACACACACACACACACACAATTTATTGGATGTTCAACTCTTTCTTTTTTAAAAGGAAGCCTTAGAAGCCATGGCTCCACAATTGTAATTTAAATAAGCACACCAAATATGCAATTATTTGTAATACTGTTTGCACTGTTTCCAAATCAGAGATGATTGCAAATATCAGTTTTGAAAAACAGTCATTCCTACGTTTCTCCTCATAGCATCTGATCTAGTTAGACTAGGAATCTATTTTTAGGAAATTTTGCAGGGGAGTATTAGAATCAGGCAAAATTTTTAACAACTACTGTTAAAAGATGCGTGACATGATAGAACTTGCAATGGATTTAAAATATGATGAGTAGAGAGTTCTGACTAGGTAAGCACAATTTTAGTATCTTACCTAATGCTGGTCTAACAGATGAGATTTGGGGATTACTTATTTGCCTGTTAGAAATGGCTTAGATGCTACTATTACGTTGCCACCCTCAGTTTCGAAAATGGGTTTGCAACTTGTCTATGTACAGGAAAAATAATAACTGAAGTTCCTTAACAAGATAGATGCCACTATAACAGAAATACTGTAATTAGACTAGCAGAAGTTACCATGTTAGACAGTGCTCTCCTGAGAACAGAATCTGAATTAAATGAGGCCCATACACTTTTGCTATGGGAAGAGGCACCTTGCCTTTTTCCAATAATCTTGTCTTGAGTTGTACATACACAATTATGCCCATAAACACATAAACCTCAGGAAACTCTGTGAAACAGAGCAATTTAATTCCTATGTATAACCCAGCAGGTGTCTTTGTATGATCTCAGACATGCCCATGAATGCAAGAACATGCACATACCAGAATGTCCATAGCAGCCATATTCATAACAGCCCCACATCAGAAACAACCTAAATGTCCATCAACTCTAAAACAGAGGGAATATTGTGCAGCAATGACAACAAACAAATTATTGTTCAAATAATATGAACAAATCTCACAAACACATATGAGCAAAAAAAGGCAGCCGTAACAGAGTGTGTGTTCCGCAGCCTCATTTAGATCAAGTGCAAAGCCAGGCTAACCAATCACTGGGATTAGATGTCAGGAGAGTGATTATCTAGCGTAATTGCTCACTGGGAGGGGGCCCAAGTGGGCCTTCGGTGATAGTTTTTTTAATCAGATGCTGGTCATATGGGTATGTTAATTTTGAGGAACTGTATTGAATTTTAGACTTGCAATTTTTGCACATTTCTGTATGTATGTCATTTGACTAATACACCATTTACTTAGAAAAAAATCTGAGTATGTTTCTCCTCAAATTCTGTGCTTGTTTGTAGGATAGGGAAATGACTGGGTTATCTTCCCTGATACACAGTCTCCTGTCCTACCAAGAAGAGCTACAGAGAGTTTGTATAGGAAATGCATGACAATTTTCAAATGCAAACATTATGCCTTTTATCTGCTTTCGGTCTATTATTTACTTTGAATGTGTTTTCCAATAATGGCCCCCTGTTTGTGCTGATGCACCCTCTTGACCCTGCCAGATCCCCTCTATAAAGATAGAACAGAGAGTAGAATCTATAACTCATTTAGGTCAATGGTTCTAAGGAAGTCTGCAAAAGAACAGACAAGGGCTGGGTTCTCCAAGGGTCACCTCTGTCAGCTGTGAGATGTCATGAACAGCCACCGTCACTTCCAGGCCAGGGGACCCTGTGTGCAAATGCGTTGACACCTCATGTTTATCACTATGACCAGAATAACAGGTCACTGAGTCAAGGGTACTGGTGTCGATGAGGACAGCGAGGCTGGAGCTGCGATTGAGCTGAAGAGCTTTTGAAAGATCAGTATTGGAAAACAGCTTCTAGAGCAAATAAGGTGGGAGCTGCCCCAGATCTCCATCGAACCCCTTTTACTATTTTGGGGAACCCCTCTCCAACCCTTGAGTGGGCTCCCCCACCCAACCATCAGCACCTACAGGTATTTCTCAGAGGGTGCCAGGGGCTGCCAGAGCTGCTTCACCAGCACTTACTTGCAGGGAGCCCGGATCCTGGCAATCCGCATTGCCCGAGGGCAACACCCAGCAACAGTTCCCTCGCCTCTGCTTCTGAGACCCCTGAACCAGGAGGGAGCAGTGCAGGACAATTCAGAAATCCAGATATTATTGCAGTGTGATATTTTAAAAAATCAAAATGAATGTAAAGTCCAGGATGATCAAAATATCAACATTTCAAATAAAGACAGGAACAGTTTTGTTAAATTTTCCTTTTACCTCAGCTTCCAGCATGGGTCCCCACTACACTTCTCCAAAGCGTGACACACTCCAGAGCTGCCCTCTACACGTGTTTTCCCACTTTGGTGGCTGTGGGCACTGGGGGGAGGGGTCAGGTATCACTTTGATTGGGGGGGTTTCTTTTGCGTCACAGGATTTAAAACCCTCCCGAGGCTTGTTTCCTCATCTCCATCCAGTTCCCAAAGGGCACATCTCCCCAGCAGTCGCCTTCCAGGGCTGCCTTCCCAGACCCCTGCTCACCCCACACCCCCTTCCCCGTGGCCAGTGTGCTGATCTGCCAAGATCTTTCACTGCTGGCATACTTCCTGTGGTCTTTCTTTTTCTAGCAATGATTTTAGCTTAATCTCCTTTTTTTTTTTTTTTAAGATTTTATTTATTTATTTTTAGAGAGGGAAGGGAGAGGGAGAGAGAGAGAGAAACATCAATGTGCGGTTGCTGGGGGACATGGCCTGCAACCTAGGCATGTGCCCTGACTGGGAATCGAACCTGCGATGCCTGGTTCGCAGCCCGCGCTCAATCCACTGAGCTACGCCAGCCAGGGCTTAATCTCCTTTTTTTTCCCTTCCTTTTGCACAGTGGACCCTCATGCCCCACCCTCTCTAACCCAGCTCGAGGGAAAGTTTCTGTGGAAGCACTATTTATTTTTCTATCCATAGGAGACTTCGTTCTGCTGAAGGCACTGGATTTGTGTGCTTTTATTTGCTTTTCTTGTTGATTGGTGTAATTACAGGACATTTGGAGAGGCTCGGATTTCATCAGCTGCCATCATCTTGGACCCCCAGAAGTCCTCCCCACCCCAGTTTTTGACCCTGCACGGAGAGTTTGCTGCAACCAGAACACTCACCTACTCAGCCGCCTCATTTTGACCCTTTTCTTGAACGCTTCCTCCTAGCCTCAGGCTGACAGCGTCAGAAGTGGAAACGTGAAGCAAAGAAAACTGCATAGACCTTCACATTCGAAGTGTAAAATCCCTTTCACAGAAAATAACAGCCTGCCCTAAAAATATTTTACAATTCATTACAATTCATGAAGCTCTGATACGGAAATCAAAACCCTGTTGCATAAAAGGCTCTAACTACACATGTAAACAACTACATACTCTAAGTGGAATGTTATGTTGGATTCATGTGTAAGATTATTTCATTACTAGCTATCTTGTAGCAAATGACACCCTGGAAGGCTGGAGTGAGGAGTGACTGCTCCATTTCCTGGTTTCAGAGTTTCCTGTCGTACATTTCAGGTGCCACCTCCTGGCCAAAGCATTTCTGTCCCTCCAAACCACAGCTAGTGTTTTATCTGTGAGGGCCGAACCAGCTTCTGGGAATGTCATCTGGCCCATTTATTTCTGAAATAAATACAAAAAGTGGGACGTCCTTTGCTATTTTCTACCCAGTTAAAAATGAGCCTTCTAAATAAGTGCTAGGGATTACATCAATGTTAGCTTCCTGGGTGGTTGTTTTTTTTTTAAGATTTTATTTATTTATTTTTGGACAGAGGGGAAGGGAGAGAGAAACATCAGTGAGTGGTTGCCTCTTGCGTGTCCCCTACTGGGGACCTGGCCCGCAACCCAGGCCTGTGCCCTGACTGGGAATCAAACTGGAGACCTTTTGGGTCAAGGCTGGCACTCAATCCACTGAGTCACATGAGCCAGGGTAGCTTCCTGGTCTTGATATTGCACTATACTGATGCGAGGTCTTAACACTAGGGGAGGCCGGGTGATAGATCCAAGAGGCCTTGTTGTACATTTCTTTGCAACTTCCTGTGTATTTATAATTATTTTATTTTTAAGATACATATATATATTTAGAGAGGGGAAGGGAGGGAGAAAGAGAGGAGGAGAAACATCAATGTGTTGTTGCCTCTCATGTGGGCCCCACTGGGAACCCGCCCTGCAGCCCACATGTGCCTTGTCTGGGAATTGAACCAGCGACCCTATGCTCAATCCACTGAGCCACACCAGCCAGGGCTCTATAATTATTTCAAAATAAACATTTTGCAAGATTAAAAAAAAAACAATGGCCAAAAAAGGGTTTTCATGTCCTATAGGAAAAGCCTTTGATTTGAAAGATAGGGCAGCACTTACTAGCTGAGATCCAAGAGACAAGCTGTGCAGAGGCACCTACCCAGCAACCTAAATCCCAGAGCAGATGATGTCATTGAGGAATGCCTTGTTTGGAGCAAGGCTTCCTGTGCTCCTGAGAAATAGATCTGCGCTGATACCCAGTGCCACAGGAATGGCTGTCTCAGCCCTTCAGCTGACAATTGTCCTGAAGTGTGTGTCTTATTCCTAACCAGCCAGGCTGGTAAACTGTTCTAAGCACACTTCACACATTGAGTAGTAGTTGGCAGTGTGTGACAGGCTGAATAAAAGTCCCCAAAGCTATCTGGTCCTAATCCCTGGATCCTGTAAATGCCACCGTGCATTGAAAGAGGGTCTTTGCAGATTTGATTAAGGATCTGGAGGTGAGGAGATAGATCGTCCCGGATTATCCAGGTGGGCCCTAAATGTGATCGCAAATGTCTGTCTAAGAGAAGGACAGACAGAGATTCCACAGAGAAACACTCAGAGGAGAAGGCAATGTGAAGGCAGGGCAAAGAAAGGTTTCAGTTTCTAATCTCAAAGACTGGAATGATGCAGCCTCTTGCCAAGGAATCCCTGCAGCCACTAGAGACAGGCAAGGAACAGGTTTCCCCGCAGAGCCTCTGGACACCTTGTGTTCAGCCTAGGAAGACAGATCCTGGAACTCTGGCCTCCAGAACTGTAAGAGGGAAAATTGCTGTTGTTCAAACCCCTAAGTTGGTGGCAACTTATTACAGCAGCCACTGGACACTAATACACTGTCATGGGAGGAAGTTTGCTGCACTGATCCAGCCAGGAGCCTCTGGACATCATGGATGCAGCGTTAGGGCAGTCAAGAGGCTTCCGTTCTGGTTGATTTCCAAGGTCTCTTCTGACTCAGAGATCCTGGTATGTTCCTAAATTCTGCTGCAGTTGCAACTTCTGTGCTCAATGGGAAAAAAAAAAAATGTCTTTGAAAAGTAAGTGTAAGTCTTTTCTATCTCAAATTGCACTAGGCATATTCGAATGCTAATTGAAGTCCATTATCTTGTCCTACCACAGCCTGAGTATGTAATCCAATTAATCCCAAACCTGCCCTCTGGTTCTCACTATGTTGGCATCATGATTTTTATTGGAACTGAAGACGGGATCTGTGCATCAGCATCACCTGGGAGCTGGTTAGAAACGCAGGGTCTCAGGCCTCACCCCGGGCTTCCCGGATCAGAACCTGCATTTTAGCACAATTTGCAGAGGATGGTATTGTGCACATTAAAGTTCGAGAAGCTCTGCTCTAGGACTCAGGAAATCAGTAACATCTTGAAATGTCCTCGCACAGCTGAGCCTTCCTGTAAATTCTTAGCCCACGATTTTGCCCTACCGAGAAATGTCAGTGTGTTCCAGCACAGCTTGCTGTAGGCACGGGAGCGGCATCTACTACTTCCGCATCGGCTCGCAGGAGATCGCTTTGGTATTCATACCATTCATACCCTTGTAAACAGGGCATTTCTCTAGGAAATAAAGACTACGTCTTGTCCCCAGCATTTGCTAAAATACAGCTTTTATTTGCGGCTCCGCCAGACTTCATGTTGTTCTCTTCAAGCGGTGTTATTCTGGTGCCAGCTGAGAAGCGCCAGCTCAGTCCTGCTGGGTTTCTCCTTTGCTATTGTCACTGTGCTTACAAGTTAGCAGCCTCTCCTTCGCTGGTGCCCAGTGTGAGAGCTCCGTGGGTGTTCCCTGGGCTTGCACTGCAGAGTTTGTTTGGGAACAGTAATGTTTCCACAGTTCCGATTGCTCTGTTTGTCTGGCATCCCACTGCCAATGTTTTCCATCTCACTGGGGCACGGGAGACAAGTGTGTCTATATTTTCCCCCTTGTTTGCAGCAGTGCAGCATTTTGACCCAATTTTACAAAATACACAGAACATTTCTGCCCGTCTTGCCCTAATTCTTTAGTTCACAGTTAGAGTTTGCCCTATTTTGCCAGAATTACGGCAAAAGTTGGCTTCCATCTTTTAGCCATTCCAACCCACTTTCCACGGGCATGAAGGTGGCGTTTGTAAAGCTGATACATGTGGACACACATTTTTTTTTTTCCTATTTGACTTTAAAGAAAATGATTCTCTGGTCCATGTTTGTCCAATGGAAAACAGTCACTGATCGCCAAAAGAAGAAGAAAAAAAAGCTAATTACTCAGAGAAAAACTCTTTGCTAACAACAACGTACTGAATAAGATAAATACAGACCTCACAGCAACTGACTGAACCCCCACCTCTCTGTGGAACAGGCCTCCCGGGGCTGCAGACTATGCCATCAAAGCCACAAAAAGCAAATAATCCAGGAAATTGTGGGGGCTGGAGGGTAAATAGGAGCAAATCAAGTTTAATTCTCCTTTCCTGGCCAGGAAAAGCAGAGGAAAAATAGGAATGGATTCAAATGCTGCCCATTCTTCAAACTAAATATGTATTTAAAATAACCATATGGTCCATGTTTGCTTGAGTTGATATTTGTCTTTGTTTTCTATTTCCTTCCAGGCAAACCGAGAAATAAGTGGCTATGTTTTTAAATTCGATAAAGTGATTTTAAATGGAAACTATATAGCAAAATCCGATTTTGGGGGTGTGAAAATCATATGAGAGCCAACGAGGGCTTTTCTTTATTTATTCACTTTTTGCTTAAGAGGGGAGCTTTTCTAGTATCCAACACCTCTGAAGTTGCTATTTTCCGATGAGTATTTTTTCTATTAGTATGATGGTTTGTATTATATTGTTAGGTACACATTCTAACTCAAAATTAATAGAGATTCTATTATTCATGTGGTAAGTAGTCATTAAAAGGTGAAAATGCCTCTATTGTTTCAGATGGGTATTTCTTTCCATAACTGTACATGAAATGCAGAATGCTATCAAAGGAGCGGGAGCTTTTACAGGGAATGGAATAAAACAGTGTTGCAAATCCTGCAACAGCACCCATTTGAGTTCAGGAGAAAGAAACCACCAGGTAGACATGGGCAAATCGTGTGACCTTGAGCCAAACCACCTTTCCAAGGCTCCATTGACTACAGGGTGAAAGGTAAAGTTACATCAGCACACCTGACACTGCACTTGTGGAGACTCAACAGGATCCCAAATGAAGCACCTGGTACTCTCACCTACAGTAACTCTGTTGCTTGTTGTCCTTGCTCTTAGTAACTACATTCCAAGGGCTGCCCTTTCAGTATATACATTTTATAACAATGTAAAAACAAGAAGACTTCAGAACCTGCTACATTTCTGTCTCCAAATACCCCCACACAATCCCAGTTCCCAGTGAAGCCAGACAAATCTGTCCTTGAGAACATCTGAGACTGTTCCTGTTCTCACCATTTTTATTCCCAAAGTTTGACATGATTCTCCTGGCTCTCATCTCTGAAGAGGAGGTGAGCTCTATGTAACCTGAAGCAGGGGGAACCTGAGGTTCCTGTCTTGACCAGGACACAAGGGTTTCGAGACCCTCACCCTCTCGGATATTGTCCTCCAACGGCGTGAGGCCGCACAAAAGAACACACAGCGCCTCTGACACCCACCCGTGGGTTGCACTGCTTGTCGGTGGCCATGGTCGAGAATCTGTCCCAACCTATGCTTCTTAACTGAGTCAGTAAATGTAAATTATCTGTACAAATAACTTGTGTTTGTGACTTCTTTTTAGTTTGCATTAGCTAGTTTCTAAGTGTATCTTTAGCAATAATATATTGCATTTTTATACCACTAAAAGTAATAACAATAGAAATAGTGTAGAGAATCCCTGAACAATGTATTTTTAATGTCAATAAACAGTTTGATCAGTCCATAAATGTTACATATATATGGCAGACTCTAATCTTTTATTATTAGACTTGTGCATTTTACTTAACTATTTTGATATTTACTTAAAACCATGAATGATAATACTTTCTTCACAAGGCTCTTGGGGTAATTAATATGCGGGGAAGAGAGAGAATCTTACTTAGAGTGGTGCTTGAATGTTACTTCCATTTTATTTACCCAGTTAACAGATAATTAGTGAGTAACTATTACGTGTTAGTTTAGGAACTGGAATATTGGGATCAACAGAGAGCTTACTTTACAGCACTAGACTCTAACAAATGAATAAATATACAAGATAACTTCAAGCAGTGAAAAGAACTACAAACTGATGAAGATATCAGTTAGTTATTAGTGTGTAACAAATTATCCCCAAATTCAGTGACTTAAAACAATACGCATTTATCTTTGCTACAGACCAGCTGGACAGTTCTTCTGGACTCAGCCCCTCTCGCCCATTAATCAGCAGTCAGCTACATGTTGGTTCAGTGAGTTTCCTGATCTCGGCTGGAGTCTCTCCCACGTAGGGGGCTCAGCTGATGTACATGGAGACAACTCGGCTCTCCTCTACATGAGCTGTCAACCTCTGGCAGGATATGCTTGCTCTCAGGTCACTTCATTGTCATTCTGTTAGCCAAATTAGATCTATAAGATTCCACTTCTTTATGGGAGGAGCTAAAAAGTTTAGAGGTATGTATACAGAGAGGGATGAAAAATTGTTTCCATTTTTTAAAAATGAATCTATGCCAGTGAATTTCTGGCCACTTTGAGGACAGTGGTCAGGAAAGCCTCTTTGAGCAGGTGACCTCTGAGTTAAACATGGGCTGGGTAGAGAGAACACCATGTGCAAAGGCCCTGAGGTGGGGGACCTACAATTTCAGTATCTTCATAGAATAAGTAAATGGTCAGTGTGGCTGTCTTTTTTTCCTCCATAGTATAGGAGCCACCCCCGTAGATTATATATTTGGTGGTGAAGGAAATCAGGATGGAGAACTTGAAAGTGGAAGTGGTAGGGCTAAAGATCGAAGATTTTAGAAACCACAACGGAGTCAATCCTTTCAATGCGATCAAAGGCGGTGTCATTGCTTCCACATAGGACTCCCAATCATGTGAAGTCTTCCCCTCTCTCAGAATCTGTAGAGGCATTCAGGAGTGGATTTCCAGGTGTAATGTGAGACGAAGCATCTGTTACTGCATTAAGCAGTATTTCTAAATTAGATCACTTCTATCCTTTCCCTAAATACCTGGGTTTTGCTTTCTAGCACAGAACTGTAGTTTTCCTAAGTGGTTTTATTTGACTTTTCTTTTTTTTGGTTCTATCCTCCCCAAAAATTTGCTTTCAGTTAACTCAAAGTATAGAAAACTCTGATTCATTGCACTAGGTCCAGTGAAAATGGAGACAGAACCTACAGGAGGCAGAAGGGCAGATCAAGATAGTAAAATTTTCAATTCATGTCCCCATAGTGTCTCCAACATCAGTGGTCTACTAGTTGTTTTAATATGGAAAAAATGGGGTCCCTAAAGTAGGAGTCAGAATGCTTGGGTTCTAAGCCTGAATCTAAGCCTAAAACAAAGTATATGTCTTGTTCACCTTGTCCACAGTAAACAAGCTCCTTCGAGGAGGCATTAATTTAATACTAAATAGAGGGCTGAATGCTGGCTGGCTGGCTGGGTGATTGGCTCCCTGGCTGGTTGGATAGATGGATGTGACTGACATGTGAAAAAAAGAACACAAGCCAGAGTAAGACTGCCCAAAGCTGGGTCCTCTAAAAGACATTGCCAATGGATGACTCGTTTTCTCTTAGTTCACCATAGATAGGAAAATAGACATGAGATTCACTTCCAGCCACATACTCATACCCTTCCATAAAGATCAGCATCAGCGGTGTGATTTTGAGAAAGTCTGTCAAACTCCCTTGGGATCAGCAGTCTCATGTCTAAAACAAAAAAGCTAGACTAGGTGATTTCCAGTTTCTTTGCCTCTCTAACACCCTAAGGTTCCACAATATCCATTGCTAACCATAAGAAGATCCTCAATGATGAGAAATACAGGGTCCGGCAGAAGTAATGCCATTGAGTGTGGTTGGTAGGGTAAGCCCTTTGAACATTTCACCTGAAATGTCATGTGGTGTGCTTGAGTGTGACACTGTTATGTTACAGAATTACGTGATTATGATTTTGTAACAAAAGATTTCATATAGATTATCAGCTCATAAAAAGGGGCACTATTTGTGCCAGGCCCTGTATATTTCAGAAGTTTAGCCTAAGGGCAGTGGCTCTTTCTGCCATTTTCTCTTCCAAGAGAAAATGCTTAGAAAATCGACTCATTCATCTCATCAAAAATATTGAATTAGGCATTTTAGGCACATGGAATATTGACACTGAGAGAAAAAAAAGAAACCCTAAATCCCTGTTCTCTGTGGAGTTCTCAATTTTATAATTCATCTTATAATGATGCCAAAAATCTCTTTGGCAAGAGACTAATTCCTTCCCACATCTACCCTTCAAAATTCTTCATCTGATATATCTGCTGATTGGTCAGAATTCCTTCCCTTACTGAAAACAACTCTCCCAAACTATGGTACATTTACACAATGGAATTCTATGCAGCAGAAAGAAAGAAGGAGCTCCTACCCTTTGCAACATCAGGGATGCAATTGGAAAGCATGATGCTAAGCGAAATAAGTCAGGCAGTGCAAGATAAATACTATATTATCT